>DWLS01005560.1:0-12566 GCA_018246255.1 Pachliopta kotzebuea | reverse complement strand
GCGTGGGCGTGGGCGTGGGTACGCGCCGCAACACGGGACGCGACGAGAACAACTAGCGTACACTTGCAGAGGTGGACACCATTTGGTGGTTGGCTTTGAAGTAATGCCGATTAGGCGGCGAAGACGGCATAAGTCCGGATTCATTTATACGGATTCAGGGCATCGGCGGCGGCGACTGCTCCAGAAACAAAAATCGAGTTGTTTTTTGGGTTACCTTCGCTTTTGTAACAACTGCGTGGAATTGGGCAACGCGCGCACCTAAACCGACAATCGATTCACGAGCGTACAGCTAAAACAGCCCGGGAGCCAAATCTACTGCAAAACCGCTGGAAAACCGGAACAATCACTCATCATCACAATATTATACATAGATGTTTATATTATACAAATTTATTTGGTCCACAATAAGGTACTATAAAGTCCTCATTTCATATAATACTAATTAATAAGGTCGAAGAAGGCAAAACATACTCGCCCAAAATATACTTTTCCTCTCATATTATCTTTCGGATCACAGTAAAACTATTATGGCAGATTACACATAAGGTTTTGAAATAACCCCACCACCGAAACATCGATTTACTTTAGCTATACTGTTTATATTATCCGGACATTTACTAATGTTTGTATGTTCAGAATTAGGTTAACCAGCTACAACAGAGCGAACATACTTTAAGTTGTTTATTGTTAAATCCATATTCATTTAATAATGTTATAAAGGCGCGAGTTTCATCATACGCTCCAATAACAAACTCTTCATTTATTCTATGTGGTATTATACAATAAAAAATAGTATCAAAAGATCAAAGGATTCAGAAGGGCACGAGACGTGGATCGGTATCACAGAAATCATTAGCTATTTGTTAATTATTCAATTACAAAAACCAAAGTCCGGCTATCGATCGACAGAAAGATACATTGCTAACCAAACACACAAACATAATCATAAGTAGCGCTAAGTCGACCGCGACATCCAATTTAAGTTGGTAACATATCACATAACACAAAACTTGGTCACACGCTGGCCACCCATTTGATAAATGTGCCGATGGACGGCAAATTTTTTATGATTTTGGTGAGAGGCAAAAATTGTCTCTCGACGAAGAGCAGTGAAGAAAGTTGTACCTAAACAAGACGTCGTGTCTATTCCGGAAGGGAGGAGAGTGATAATGAATTCAATATGTTGAGATATCGAATGTCATAATGAAGCTCATGAGGACACAGAGGAGGTATTGACGGCGGATGAGGAAGCACAGTTAGCGTGAGTAGTGTGCGAAACTATGAAAGGGCTGCACAGTGCAGCGAGCCCGCGGACCCACCTTTCCTCTCCCACTATACGCAGTACAGTACTGATTTGTTTGAAATTGTTTAAACGTTTGTACTCAACATGTAATCAGTTGTGTCTGCACTTGTATTACTTACTTTATACAACGTCTTAGTGACCCTATTTGTTTACAACTTTAACGAGTATGCCTGCAACTTTATTCTTAGAAAATGCAGCTCATTAAGGAGGTGGAAATTGAGGCCCAACGTCCTCTCTGATTTTGTAACTATGAATATTCCCTACCCATTTATGTTTAACATAATATTTGTCACTTCACTTCCAATCCTTTACCTATACTTACTAGCATTTTGGATACTTAAAATCTTATCTCCCCAAGACATACGGAGCTTCCATTTTCATGATCACATTTCAAATGACTTTACTACCATATATAATTTACTACAGCATATGGTACCATCAAGTTATAAATTGTCTATCGAAAGATAAAATGTAAAGGAAGGGAAAATTGTTTCCAAATAATAAATGGTTATAAAACTATGATATAAATCATGATTTATCAACTTACTGTCTATGCAAACGAGGACGAGGTTAGTCTTTGCAACTTACTAACAATAAGTTACTTTCGTTTATGGAGTAGCGAATGATTACTGATACACTAATAAAATGAGACATTCAGACATTAAAAAATCACTATACTAGTACTAAGTTTTTAGGATTGCCAAGTTTATTTTAACAAATAAAATATCTTCTTCTTCTTCTAAGTCGTATTTCCTGAATAAGAAACGTATTCACTATCGGCAGTGAACCACACGACGACTTTCTTGACAGTTATAATGGAGTGGTGTTGGTATTACCTTCTCCATTCCACTTACTAGTCTGATCGCGGATGGTCATCAAATAGATTTGCAACTTTCCTCACATTTCCCTTCACCGTCAGAGCGCGTGATATTAGTTGGTGTTATAGTAACTGCACGAAAATTAAAAATTTGTTGGTGCAGGCAGGATTCGGACCCGGTACCTTCCGTGTGGGAGGCAGGCGTTCAAACCATTAGGCTATCTCGACTCAAAACTATAATGTAATGTACACGTATCACGACATAAATATAATGTATGGAATTTCCTATTCTTGGAAATATTACCATTGACGAATATTGAATTATATTTCTATTTTATTCCTTAATACGTTGAACGGAGATAATACGGGGTCTAAGAAGTTGACGAGTGGTTCGCTAGCTTAGAATATTCCGCGGCCCAGCCTATTCAGTCATTAATTACAATAAACCCTGACAGTTAGATATGAACAAGAAACGGTGGAGCAATACGCCGTCCACTAAATACAGTTACACGGTGGGGCGAGGCTGGGCTGCTGGAAGGTAATCAGGGCTGACCATATTCCGAACATAAGAAAGCTGAACGCGTGACAGCCGCCATTATTACAATTGCTTCCGATTGCTGCAGATAACGAGACCGCATACATTTTACATAATTAAGTTTTACTACCAGAGCAACATTTTTTTTAACCCTTCGCGAAGGTTACTTGAGAGTAAGTACACAGGATTTACATCAGCAAATTAATGTAATACTCGGTCTCCTTAACGTGAACTACTATCATGTTAGGTTGATTATTGTGTTAAATTTGAAACATATCGATTTTTTGTCTTCGATTTATATATTAGATAAAACACCTAAAGACACTGTTTCATTTATAAAGTAATGTGATAATTTTATTCAAAATTTCATTGAAACATAATACAAATGCAGTTCGCTTTCGTGAGGAGGAAGAAATAGTTTTGAAGCAGAAAACTAAAGTGTAATGATAAAGAGCTTATTAACAGTAGTGTAGCTGCAGGCAATGTACAGTAGCGGGCTCAGTGCCTAGTCAGGAACTAAATACAGGCTGCTATGCAAATCGATCCATCGAATGCACACGAGAACACGGAGGCAGGTACCCTGCCAGCAATCCTGATAAGATGCGGTGCAACGGATAGTAACATGTTTTTTGCTTCCTATGAAATTACTCCCCGCCAGTCCACGCGTAATCAACTCCAATGGAAAATAGATGATCGTGAAATTATTTACGGATTATATTATGATTTCTGCAGTCTTTCATTTTTATCCCGATGCTTCGTAAGAAAATTATTAAATATTATAAATTAAGTTCGCACATAACGGATTGTGGTGCAAGAGATCTTAGTATGAAAGATTTTATCAGTTACAAAAAACATTTAATTAAATAAGAGCTAGGGTATAACAGATTATTCCGACTACTTTAATAAACTAACGAGGTCACTTTTAGGTTATACAGTTTAACCACCGTTTCGAAGTTCGTTGGTGTGGACATTAAGCGGCGGTGTTACCAGAGCAGACTGATGCTATAGATTCCAGAGTTAATCTCATGTTAATAAAGATGACAAACAATGATAACATAGTTATATCATTTCGTGATCTGCGCGTGCATTCGCTTTATCACGTGGGAAGGCTCTGAAGAGCAGACGCAGGAAGAACTACGCTTCTAATATAATAACTTTGATATATTACAAAAAATTAAAAACTGCCGTACTTAATCGCAAAAGTATTCTTTTTCCGTTCACGATAGAAGCCGAGAAAAAGTAATGTAGATTGGTAAAAATGTATACGTCATATAGTAGACTATATAATAATCAATAACAGTAGTGTAACTATAATGTATAGAAACAAATATGAAAATATTCCAATGAATTTAAAATTAGAGGGTTAGAGAGACGCAATAGTAGAGACAGACAAATACAAAAATTTAACAGCTGCAATATAGAAAAATAACAAAAAAAGTACGAAATGGATAAATACTAAACTTGTATAAATGTTATGACTATTAAACTGACCGATTGTAGATCAGAATAGCTTAAACTATGATACTAAAATAAGAGCAGGAAAAAAAACATAACAAGGTAAACATTTGGATACAAATGTATTATAATGGAGGTGATAATAAATTATGATACATTATTATATAGTAGCCGGAGATAAACCGATGAATACATTAAATAATTTACCTGCGCCCGGAAGCTATTAAGGACCGATATGAATGACTTTATTAACGCTAACCATTCAGGAAAAAAATTAAGAATTTACGAAATTATAACAGGATCAGTAATATTTAAGAACACTTTAAAATATTTTAAGATAAATACAAAATATAATAATTTTTTTAAAAAACATCGATCTCTGGTTGAATATTAAATACTTAAACAAATTATTGACTGCGGCAGAAACAGATTATTTTGCATCCCTTAGGTTTGATATTTTAAAACTTTAGGGACCAGTTTCAACTGTTTTCTCACAATAAAGAATCAAATTTAATCTCTAATTAATTTTTCTGTTTTCCGGGCAATAAAAGAAAAAAACTATTACTTTTTTAAGGACCAACTTCAAGGTTAAAAAATTTCCACCTACTAAATAATCATCAAAATGATATACAAATTTGTACAAAAAAGGAGAACAGTAAGTAGTAGTCCTTTTTGTAGTATACGAAATGTCTTGCAATTTACTACATTAAAACAAGAAAATGAATAATATCTATTATTTAAAATAGGCGGTTGCGTGTAGCTTGAAATCCTTTAAGCATTAAATATTACCGATGCATTAGCATAAGCACATTCGGTTCATTTAACGCAGCTGATGATTCCGATCCTAAGTTTTACAACATGCTAAGCTTCGCAAACTTCAACTAATATCATTAAGTTAAAATTAAAGCCTTAGCCAAATGGACGTACAACTAATTTATATTCTCATTCGACCGTGTTTATTTAACTACGTAACATTAAAATAAGATTTACTCAGTAATATCAATAACATGTAGTACTTAATGAGAGTCTACTAATATTATACGGAACAAATTGAAAAGGTTATAAAATTCTACTGTTTACTGTCTTTTATCCTATGTTATCCTTTTAATATTATTGTATGAAATTCCAATTCCTTCGTTATGTATTTAAACTACAATATTTTAGAAAAGGCTTATCTAAATAATCTCTGTCAAGATTTGTTTTCATCGTTCTTTTATACGGAGAGGTTTATTCTAAAGTATAATTTTATTAAAGTATTATTTGTTATAAAAACATTCCTAAAGTTTTAATAAGCAAAAACAGCAAAAAGCTTCAAGAAAACTATGGTTTTACGAAAAATGTTTGAAACATTTTTAGTTAATCATAAAATAAAATGGTAATAACCAAAAGAGATACTATGGTCTAATGAACAGTAGGTGGAGCGCGGCGGATTCCCACACAAATGTATTTAGCGACGGACGCGATACGGCTGCGATTGCACAAATCATCAGCCTTCTGCTGTTCCTATTTTGATAAGGGAGCAGCGTCGGCCAGCACATATAACCCTGGCCCTATTTACAAAGGATGTGGACATCGCTCATGACTAAATTATTCGCAGATATCGCAGCGACAATTATAACTACAAAAGCCGCGGTGCCATCCTCGACGGCACAGTTACTGCGTGATTTTCGCATAAACTGATAAAGCTCCCAGTCCCAGCACAGTTAATGGTATCGTTGGTACAGACGCACCACTCGCACGCGGCGGACTGTTTGCTACTGAAAGAGGAACTGGATCCTTAATAATTACTACATCCTTACAAAAAAATCTAGGAGCGATTATTCGTTCTCCTCAACAAGACACATTTACGAAAAAAAATATGTACTGTAAATTTCGATAACAAACATCATATTGTAAAATTAATAAAAAAATAATCAAAAATGTGAAATTGTAATATACAAATTTGTAAATAATGTCAAATTATATTTAATAAACATTACGTAATACAATACCTATTACTAGGTCTACGAGACAATGGGCGGCAAGCACCCGGGGCACCGGCGGACGTAACGCAAGAAAAATAATTAAAATGTATCCATTCGAAAAACGATCACAATTTACCATGGCACAGGTTCCGTAGATGGGTCACCGTCACTGTCGGAGGGGTTGCGGTCCCTTTCGAAATTTGAGGTCGCGAGCAGAAGGAGCGGCGCGGGAGTCGCGGTGCGGCGGGGACGTATGCTCGGCTCGACGGCACGCTCCCGACTGACAGCGAGCAGAGCTAAAATTGCGAGCTTTATCAATGAAGCAGCTCTGGAAGCGGCGCCCGCGCACGTCGCCCGCTCGCCCGCTCCCGCTCCCGCTCCCGCTCGCCCGCTTCCGTTACCTTGTTTAGCGCTGCTCTTTATGCTGCTTAATGTTTGTTTATGCTCTCCATTTGTTGCTCCGGATCCATACGTTTAATACTTGCTAACGTCATAAGTTCCTTATTTCTGTTAAACCCATTTCAACATCGGAAAGAAACCGCCAGAATATTCTATCATCGGAATGGAAAACACTATTTCGAGATTTTTATTAACTATTAATTTTTGGTGCATTTAGTAAGGTTGTGGGATATTTAATAAGAACACAACCGCAACTCCGTTAAGATTTTATCAGCTCCTCGTTTCTAATAAGAACAGGTAAGAAGTGGAACAACTTGCCCGCGACAATGTTCTCATCCAAATACATTGTGAGCGAAAAAGAGTGAATAGGCTTTATTAGGTTATTGCGCTGTACCACCACAAACCACTCAAGAAAAGGTAAGATCGTCGTCGAGCATTAATATTTAACGAATAAAAAAAAATACTAGCTTACTAAAACTGTCAACTGTGTTTCATATCTATTAAAACAGAGAACTAATCATCAATATCTATGTTGATATCTTAATCAGCTTCTACAATAAAAAATCTATGAGATTTGGTCTCTTCATGTCCTCTAATCTACATTAAACACTGACGTTTCCTTATCTAGTACATTCGTGAGACCTACGAAACATAATAATGTTCCATTTTTAGCAAAGTTGTGGTCTTGTCAATGTATTCACAGGTCGATTCAAGTTTACGTGTGTTAGTATTTACTTTAAGTCACATTTAGGTATTAATTAAAAGATCAATATCTACGTAGCAACTATAAGCGAGGAAATTGAAGCTTATGTGAATTGCCTAACACTCCGAATTTTGATTAATAGCAAGATCTTCCCATGTTGGTAATAGTACACTATTCTCTTACCAACAGACGGAAAGGAAAGCTGCTTAAAGTAACTACAAATTCTCTAATCTCTCCAGTGTGTGAGATGATGCATTCAGGTGATAATGCAAAGAAATATATTTTGGGCAATATATATTTCATACTAAATGTCAAAATGAAAAATACGTACCACAAACTGAAGCAAACGTTTACAAAATTTTGTAAAATTAGCGTCAAATATCTTGTTAATCGAAACATATGTATGGTGTTGCTACCAAGTGACCTTGAAGCGACCTTCTGTAAATTCTTAGGCTCTGTGTAATTCCGACACATGCGTCACACGTGAACATGGTATTGTTATGTACCACACTTTAGGTAGTTTTAATCAAAGAATTTTTGAAATAGATATATGGTATTTTTAATTTCTGTGACGAACTTTTTGGAAGCAAAACTATTTTCATTCCCTTCCGCTTTCTGTACTCTTAAAACCATATAGGACACAGAACTGATTTCCAATCCTTTTGCTCTCTCTCCTGTCCGTAATAACATGAGAGTGTAGTAACACTATCTATTATAAATATAGATAATATTAATATGAAAACAGTGAAAAGAAAACATTCATTACAATTAGCCCCCCCGTAGAGAAGTACAATAATTAAAAGTCCCGCACTAGCGTACCTCAAGGCGATAGGTCCACATTTATTTTACTTTTCAAAAGGTAGTTTTAGCACCACAAAAATTGTAGTTTCTTGATGAAATAGATAAATTCTTTAATCTATGTGCCGTGGCCCATATACCTATTGTTGACCGTGCGTCTCGCGGCCACATTTTCAGGTGGCTGTATTGTTCGCTGCTACTTGCCTTTAACGTACATTTCTTACTAAAACGGAACTTTTTTTATTCATCGAAACGAGCGTGACAATCACCTGAAGGTAAGCGATACTCTTACTTATAACAACGTGGCTCTAGTTAAGATGGTATAAACAGCACATTGCGCTCATCGCTTGGGGCATAGCGTTGTTTCGTTATCCTAGTATTTTAATAGCAACCTTCATTCCGGAACAGTAATGTTTGCACAGTATTTAGCAACAGAAATAGTACTCCGATAGTTTCTACCTAGACGGTCTTCGATAGCAGACGTCTATCATCAGGACATACTAAGATGCTAAGTAAAAGTTTAAAGAACACTTTTAATTTGTGCACGTTAAGCAACGATGGATTCTAATACTTTTTTTATTCCGTAGAGATTAATGCTTTACCACCGTCCCTCCTGGTAATAAGTAGCAATGTCAATAGTAATAAAGAATGACTATTCACTCTTTTTAAAAAGATGTCCACATTGTATTTGGATAGAAACATTGAGCTGTTCTTATTCAGAAGAAGAACTATTTAGTATCACAAGACTAGTTTGTTTTTTATCTATTTACTGTATTATGTATTTTTATATATTTATTTATATTCATATGTATTTATATATAGTATCGTATGTGTGTACAGGTACTACCAAATTTCGTTTTTGCTTAAAATTCAACTTTATCAGTACGCGTACCACAGCATCTCTCACATCCTATGTTAACTGGAAAACAATGCTCATAACATTTCCGACTATTGGACCTTAATTTTAGATGTTCTCAAAAAAGTTTATAAAATAAAATATTTTCATTACAGTGTGATCAATTCATATGCACACAACTAAATAGATTTTGCCATTATAAACGCCAAACTGGATGCTGTGCAAACGCGGCGCCGCGCCGTAGCAACGCAAACACTACATCACCTCGCATTCCTGTGTTAATCTCCCCTCTGATTACACGCAAAATGTTTCGCATTCGATGTTATTTTACATAATCAGTTATGTAAACGTACGAATACAACCATTAATACCTGCTAAGTTTTCTAGTAAACTCACACTTCTACTGTTGATAATTCTATTGCCGGAGACCGTCTAGGTATGCACCACCGCAGCTCCTATTCCTACTGCCAAATAATTATATACGAACATTATCATGTTCCTGTTTGAAGAGTGCTGTTTCTAATGAAATTACTGGGGTAATGATACTTAACACCTTACGTCTTAAGAAGACGAGCAAAGCGGAATATGGTGAGTATATACTATCTCAATCAGCGCCACGTCGTTATGGGCAAGCGTATCACTTACCATCAATGAACGCCTAGCAGCAATAGGAGCACTTCGCTTACACTATATTATTTAGAAACCAATAACGATGAAGTGAAGTGTAAGAGATCCCGTACAACAAATCACATGACCCTAACCAACCTGACCTGCTCCTGGTGCAGTCTGCTAATGAATAAACGAGGCTCTTGCCCCACTTATATATATAAACTGTACCTTAATCTAGTACAGAATTAGATTAAGGTACAGTTTATATATATAAGTATCTATTGTATCATCTACCCCTTTTTCTTCCTATCTCTTCCTCCTTCCCCAAATCCTCTCCCCTCGTTTCTCTCCTCTCTCTTATACTATATAATTTATATATATACTTTTCAGCTCGCGGAGTCCGGATCGCGAGCTCAGGGTCCGATGAAGCTTTCGTGGCCATAATAGTGGCCGAAAGCATCGACATCAACCGAAAAAAAAAAAAATCTTGCCCCACCATACCATATTGGGCTAGCGTGGTGAGAGACGGCCCAAATCCCTCCACTATTGTGTCCTATCCATCAGTGAAAGTCCATCTGCTGATGTAGAACGATTACTTGTGAGAGTAAAGATTTTAGTGTTTCCATCGATACCGTTACTTCTAAGTAATGTTTAAGATCGAGAACCTCAGCAGACTATACAAGTATGTTAATGCTTAAAAAATTAAGTTTTAAGCTATTGAATTATAAACATAGTTATTTTCTAAAATTGTTTGCAGAGTACAATAACTTAATGCAAAACAAATAAGAGCTTTCAAGAAACACGTGAAGTAGTTAATTCGTATGTGAGGCGGTTTTGGTGGGAAATTATAATGATTACGGAAATCGGTTCTGAGGAACTGCGGGGCCCACCAGCGAATACTCTGAATGAGGGAAAACTGCAGAATGGGACGTGAGAGGGGGGGGGGAGGTAGAGGAGATGAAGAAATTATTTTATTTTTCAAACACACCATAATAGGCGTTGACCTGGATGCAAAGGATACGTGTTGTAATAATAATAAAAGTCAGCGATTGTTAATTTGGAATATAGTAGTTTGTCCAATGTAGTTATCCAGAAAAAGTTAAAGCCGCTATAGTGACTCGGTCTCCTGTGTTAGAGATATCATCATCATCATCAGCTGATAAACGACCAGCCAGACTTGGACCTACCCTAAAGTTCTCCACTCCAATCGATTCTCCGCTGTCTGCATCCAGCGGTTTCTCGCGACCTACATGAAATTGCCGAACTACCTTCTCTTGGTCTTCCAGCATTACATTTACTCGACCGCTACTCTAGTACCTTACTGCTCCATCGGCTGTCAGCCCTTCTAGGAATGTGGCCGGCCTTTTGCCACTTAAGTCTAAGAATCCTTAAGGCTATGTCGATGACCTTAGTTCTTCTGCAGATCTCCTCATTTCTGATTCGATCACGAAGACGACTTCAAGCATAGCCTTTCCATTACCATTTGGTTGACTCTGATCCTTTTCACAAGGCCCAATGTAAATGGCCACGTCTCAGTTCTGTATATCATCACAGGCAACTCCCACCAATTAATTTAGTCTTTAGACAAACTAGAGATGTAAGTAAACTTTTATACCACGAATTTACCTTCCCCTCTAAACGAAATAAGTATATTACTTAACTTATGTCCAGCAGTGGACGTTTATCGGCTGATGATGATGATATTACTTAACGTAATATTAACATTTACTTACAACAATAATATAACAAGTCGGCTGTAATTTGTTAAGCAAACGTAGAGACATGTGCTTGCGCACGTGATGTGTTCGCCTCGCTATTGCTATGACAAGCAAATTTGTTTTAAAATTAACTCCTTTTTTATCAATTCGTATTGTCTAAAAGCTAAATACTTAATATTGTTTATCTAACCATAGCTTTTTTGTAAAAACAGAGGTCTCTCGAAGTAGAATAATCGGTTGATAATGTACCCGTATAGGACAGCAACAGGCGAATATACTTGACATAGCGAGTATAGTAATTAACCAAAAATGCATATACATATAACGTATTGTCATTGTGACATACAAATACAAATATATTTTATTGTGCACTATCATGAAGTTACAAAAAAAAGAAAGTACGTTAGGATTTTCACAAAAGGCGGTCTTATCAGACAACCTTTGGGTAGAAATGTTAGGTAAGTAAACCAAATTGGTAACGAGCACACGGACAGTGAGAAATAAAAATATAAACAATAAACAATTTAATAATAACATATGTAATGGGAGGAATACATATATATTATATACAATATATAGTACGTTGCAGTAAAACATGATGTTAATTATTGTATAATGAAGTTTAACTTATTTACAGCAGTTATAACAAAGAAATACTGATATACTGTGATTTTTTCTTAATTTGACGCGGAGAAAATACAAGCCTTTCACCTAATGGTAAGTGATATGCTTACCTATATTATAATATAGCGCTAGTTACGATTGTAGAAACTTTACTATATTTTGCTTGTAGCCTTAAAGTGTTAAGTCTCATAACATTAGTAATTTCACTATCATACAGCACCGTTCAAACCGAAACACAGTAATGTTTGTACGTTACTATTTAGCGGTAGATATAGAAGTTGTAGCGGTACATATCCCTAGTCGGTCTATGGTAATAAAGAACTCTTAGTAAAAAAATTCTTCTTTTTAATCTTTATTTCGCAAAGTAGGACAGCACATGATGATTTGCTTTCATTAATCCAAGATAAACATAACTATTCCCAGACATCTTTCTAGGTGTAACAGCTATCAACTTTTCTCTAACATAAAGGCCCGTACAAATTTAGGATTGTATTCTCCGTTAAACAGACTTTTAAGATTGTACAATAAAATGGACAATCTCTCAACAAGTCCCGATGAAGCAGCAAACGACAAAGACAACGAATCACTCCGTCGTCATGAACCTCACTCCATAGAAATTTTTCGGATCATTTAGATAAATTCAAAATTAATGTTAAATATATAATCCATACATACCGCGACAGAATTTAATTTAAAAATATTAATATCTGTTTAATAAATTAGATTTTTCTTAACATTCAAAATTTTTTGTAAGTGATATTTACTGTGTGTTTAATTATCATATG
>DWLS01005559.1:0-12568 GCA_018246255.1 Pachliopta kotzebuea | reverse complement strand
AAATTACCGGGGTAACGAGACATTACCTAATGTTTCTAGGGAACGAGAACCATTTTTTTTTTGTTTGTCTTGCCGACAAGACGAGCAAGGCCTTTCACCTGATGGTAAATGATACGCTCCCGGATGACGAGGGGCTGGTTAATGATATGATCTCTGATTCCTAACAGCGGGAAACTTAAGGACTCCTTATGAATTAAGATGTTTATCAAAAAATCGTAAGCCTTCGGCAGTTCACTGGTTGATATTCGACTCTCCCAAGGAACCCCACTCATCCCGGTCTTCGGCTATACGAATCCAATTGTTGCCACCTGGTTTTTTACGTAGTAAAGGTTAATGCTTGACCTCGATCTCAACTGGTCTTAAATAGCGATGTGGTCTGTGGTAGTGAAGCGCATTAACTTAGTAAAAGCCTATTCGCTCTTTGTATGAAACCTTGTGAAGATTGTCATTTTCGCTGCATCAGGTCATTATATCAAAATATAACTTAAAGGTCTTTGATTAAATTAAAGAAGTAGATTGTGTACTGTATTCGTCAGCCAACATATCCCCAGACTATATAACAACGGATCCTTTGTGATTTGATGCATTTTGCAGACGAGGGTACTTGTATAAATAAACAAAGCTCCGCTTGTCCGTCTTAAGCGACACCGTACCGTCGGTAAATCATATTCCTTATCGTGCGGAAGTCAAATTCAAACAAAATCCACCAATCATAGGGGAGCAGCTGCCGTGACGCGTGCGCCGATCTTTTTTGATAGATCCGAAGTCTATGTGTGCGTTTCCTTAAACTCCACTCATAGAAACCCATGTGTGCGTCTTAGATTTGGCAGATGGCACGTGCTATGTTTCTTTTCGTACATCTGTCGATTCTTAAGCTTTTTTTTTAACGAAACTTTTTCGATCGACTTAGATTTTTTCTCGCTCGATTCCATAGACGGCATATGTCATTTGGATGCAAATCTGACGTTTTAAAGGAAAAAAAGGTTGGATTTAATGTCTAGAACGCAGTGCACATGGTGTTGGAAAAAAATAAATCGGCTGACGCAAGTTGTTTGCTGGATATCTACCATATGTTATGTCCACATTGCCTCTGTCTGTGATACGCTGATTCCTTAGAAATTTGTATGATTATTATTGT
Organism: Pachliopta kotzebuea; assembly: GCA_018246255.1. Taxonomy (NCBI): domain Eukaryota; kingdom Metazoa; phylum Arthropoda; class Insecta; order Lepidoptera; family Papilionidae; genus Pachliopta; species Pachliopta kotzebuea. Next base: position 11,430 of record DWLS01005559.1, on the reverse strand, counting down.
GTTATTCACGACTTTACATTTGCTTTATAGATATATGTGTAAATGGATATGTTCACTATTAACAGATGGAAGAATTTCACAATTAAACATAAGCTATCTTCGAGAATGTCCCCGCGCCGCCGTATCCAACAGCTTCGTGCATCCTTCTCCAAATCTTCAGTCTACTTTATGAAGGCTTTTACTAACACAACGTCTACTAGTACGCAGTCAGTGCTCAAAGACCTTTCAACGACGATTTGCAATCCCTTGAGCAGTGCCCCACATCCAATGCCACTTAATTCTTAAAACATTTATATAAGTTCTTATAGTAATATTAATTTATAAAACAATAACATATTAACAATTGTAGATTTGAGTTATCAATCTTGGAAAAATTAATTATCCTTTATAATTGTTAGCTCATATTCCTTATATTTTTAATTAGTGTAGCAGCAAGGTAAATAAACAATCACAACATAAACCTTTTACAAATCAACTAACTTCGCTTCGGACTACATTTATAAATTTAGTCTGATTATGTATTTTATTGGTCTTTCCAAGTAAATTCTATAGGTACAGCAAAAAGCAAAAACTTCTCTTGCTGACATTATAAACTGCGATAGAAAATAAAAGCGTAATTTGTTCCTGTGTACAAGCAAAAGGGCGTATTGTAATAAACAAAAGTTTCCCACTACCAAGTTAAATAATTCGGACATGTTGAATAAGATTTCTTCTTAAACTGAGTCCTTGATACCATCAAGGTATTACCTTTAAGGACACGACGAGTTTCAAAGGATGCCCTACAAAACCGAAATACGATCCCAAGGTCAAAATGCACCTTCAATCAGACGCGTCAAGTATCTACCGGAAGCACAGGCAAGCGGGGCTCGCACAAAAACCCGGCCGAATCTCATCTGCTCACTTCCGGCGGATGCGGAACCGCCTGCTCTCCTCCCGGAAGCGCGCAAAAACATCGCCATTGCGCGCGCGCAGGTTGTAGCGTACGCCTTTTAGTTTAGCATCGCTGTTTTGATTATGTAATAACCGAACACGTGGTTTTGCTTAGCGTATACAAATATGAACCAAATGAAGAGCACCCAAATTTAGAAAGGCACTTGCAATTAAAAAAACTGGTATATTAGAAAAACAAAAATCAAATATAGTAAGCTTTAATGTTACAAAAATTTATATTGTTAGTTTTAAATTTTATAACAGCGCATTCAATTCAACAAAGTGCTCGTTTTTGTACAATTTTAAACAAAAAAATATTACTTTTTGGCACTTATTTGTATTTTCTTTTCCTCATTCTCTTCACATCCTGAAAGGTTGACTGGAAGAGAATGCCTTTACTATTGTATCTGCCTTTTTTTTCTGTATCTCTCTTATACATATTTTTTTCTCTCGTTTTGTTTTTGCAAATGTAATAAACAAATATGTTATGTCCAAACAATCAATATGTCATAAAAAATATTTTTCTAGGAGTAGAGAGAAGGAGAAGGGTTCCTTTACATCGCATTCCTGGTCGCGATGGAATGCCGGTTAGCGATGTGCGCGCCGCTGCGCACGCGCCTCCGACTGCCGTATAAGGAGTGAACTAACATGCTATATGGGTATATGGGTTCGACTACCTAATTACTATTGTATATTTGTTCAACTTCGTGCTAGTAAATTTTAAAACAATTACCCTCTATTTATTTCAAAAATTTCTGTCACATAAAACCGGGACTATTTATTGTTTGAAAACATGAACATGAGGGACATTGCATATTAATCTACATTCTGATGCTCTAAGTTATGCTCTAACTTCGATTAGAACTTATTTACTTTGAATAGAAGTTGATGAGTCTAGTTTTGACCAAGAAATGATTGCTACTTAATATTTAAAATTGGACGGAGTAATTTATGACAGACTTGCTTGGAAGTCTACTCCGAGAACAGATCTAACACCGGTAAGCTTTTGGTTTTTACGAAAGCTAATGAAATTACTAGGGTAACAAAATTTATCATTTTATGTTTTTAAGCGGTGTGGTGCTATGTATACCATCTAAACTAGTACTACTTAACATCAAGTGCAGTGACCTTGCTCGTTTCATATAATTAAAAAAGCTTCTCATTAGTTTGCAGGAAGATCTTTTCTTATTGTGTAAAAGTAAACGAAACATTTTTTTAATTCAATTTATCAATACGGAGTTATTTTAGATAAAAAGTGTTCTTATGTTAATGAGCCTAATTATCGTTACTTTGTTTGGTCAATAAAATTAGTTAACCACCATTAAAAATAAGAGTAAGAAATATTTGGAAGCCTCAAAACAAGACGAGTAGTGCGCGCGGGCGGTCTCTTTTGAAGCAAAAAGTGTCCGAGAAAACATTACTGTAACGAATCTAATTGAATGATCAATTAATACTAAACCATTTTTTATCGCACACCGTTTACTCTTAAACGCGGGACGGAAGTGCAGGTGATGGTTTTTTTAATCAGCTCGTCCCCGGTCAAAACAGATACACGTCTACATGACCCTTGACTGGAACCACTTTAACATGGTAAAAGTTCTTTGTATTAAAGGCTACATTTTTTTATGAGGTTGTATTTAATATTTAAAAAGCTAAACTAATATACTGGAATTTATTTCTGGTGGTTTTTTTTATTTACATGGAGAAAATGCTTACGCATATCTGCCTTCGCGTAGGCAAAGACAGTTTATGTCGGACTCGCACCGACTAAAACCTCCACGATGTCCACCTAGTCGCTTTGCGACATGGTCACCGGCACAGACAGACTTCCGCAACCCTGCCAGCGCCGGCCGCAAAAGCAGCCCCACCTTGGGGGGAGAGCAAGCTATACCGGCTCCTTGCGGCGAATCTGGTGTTTGGCTCCGCCGCCAACCATTATGTGGCCGCGGAAGATAGGGAGAGCGGCCGGCATTACACCAGCACTCTCCCTTCCCTGCAGTCCCGCCTCGGCTGCAGTTGGCAGTAAGTGCAGCGCTAAAAAACAAGGGAGCCCCCTGGCCACCCCGAGACGAGCGAGAACCACAGCTCTCAAGCTTAAGCCTGGAGTAGCCACCGTGACTGGCGCTACTCCTCTGACCAACCGGTACGTTCCTCTTCGCATCACCATGGGCGACGACACAACAGTAATGTTACTATGAAATTATATCCTATAAGATGACTAGACACCAATCCATATAATTTTAAATATATTAACACAGAGATATTCTTATTAAATGAAAAACAGTCAGTTCTTAGTTTTCTCTCTGTATTTGATTAAGAACAACTTAACCTACAAATATTTTATCATATCATTAAATTGTTTATTAAAACAAAAGTATTATATCCTCTCATTAAAAAACTCCAATTAACATTAAATGCTGTCAATGAAAATAAAAACCATTCATTAATTACGACCATTACGCCAGCAAACGCACCAACATACCTTTAATACCGGAAATAGAAAAAGGAACAGGAGGACATCTGGAAAACATCCTTCTTTTTATGCTTTCAATGGCTCATATGTTCTATCATATAACACATCCTTTCATCGACATTAAAAAAAACAATTACCTACTTTAAAAAATAGCTATTTCCTTAACAAGAAGCATTTTTTCAGACCCCTGTATTTCACCTCGGAGGTCAACTTCTTAAACTTCTTGTATTTCGTAAAGTAAAAGAGTGTAGCAGAATACAAGTTTCTTCTATTCACGTGTGTGACTTAGCCGTGATATGTATATAATAAAAGCCCACTTAGTATTCCCACAGCTGGGATTCAAGGCCGTCATTAATAAAGAGAGAGTTTAGGCCATTTATATATCTACGTATACAAGTGCGTATTTTTGAAGATACGTATATGAATACATACATGTGTATTATTATTTATATTATCATCATCCTATGAAACATTATACGTTATACAAATTGTATATTAACACTTAATACTAAAAGACGTATATAGGTCTTAACTTCCTTAGTATTTCTCTGAGTACTTATTTAGTAATGTTTTATTGAAAAATGACGTCACAAAAGGAGCTTTAATCGAAACTTCATTAACATTCTTGCAAATATTTCTTTTTTTAATATCTATGTACGCTATTAAAAGAAAATTGAAGTTTTTATTCAAATAATTCCGTAGTAATCATTTTTAACAACATCATTGTTACGAAATAAACAAGGTCTGCGGTTGTGGTGTCTATAATGATCAATAACCCTTAGTCGACCATAAAAAATACCAATGGACAAGCGGTGTGACGGCGATGTCGTGCTGCGGTTCAGTATATAAATAATTTAAGTTATTTAATTAAACAGTTAATAGTTTATGACGAACGTAAACGTCATATATAAAAAGTCTGTTTATGGACTATTTTAGTAATGGTAGTCATTGTAATCTATATTTTAGCCTATTTTTAAATTACTTCTTCAATGCCCTTGATGTGTTAGACAGCATTTCTTTTTAAACACAGTCTAGACTTTAACCTATTCAAGTTAAAGTCAAGCATTAAGCAAGCACAAAGCAAGATATTAAGGTAGTAACTAGATAGTTACTGTGTACGCCTCTTACCAACAAATTAGAGCCAAATTTTAGGCTAGCACGCTACACCGTCTTCGACTTTAAAGTCACACAACATCATGTGAAATAGTGGTCACGTGGTAAATCATTGTATAAAATAAACATGAAGATATTAAAACCAAAAATTGTAACAGTGAACATGTTAAATTAGTCGATTTAGATACCGTAGTTGTATTCGAACAAATATCCAGGATTATGTTCAAACGCTAAGGATGTCTACCGAAGGGCTTTTAACATGTCGGCACCTCTCCATAAATCCTGCTATATTCACCACAGAAGATATGATATCTTTTCGAAGATATACTTTCATAAAACTAACACCAAGGTTACTTTAGTTGTATGAATAATTATTAAAAAGCATTGCTTTCGTTATTGCAACTCAAGAATTTATTATTATTTAAATATCACTGAAATTTAAAACAATACCTCTTTGCAAACCATTTAAAAAAAACTGTTAATAAATATTAAAATAAACGAACAATTGCGTAAATTTAGTTTTGTTAAATGTGTAATACTATAAGGTAGTGGCGAAGAAGTTATTTAAATTACTAGAACTTCCTTTAATTATATAGGTTATTACGTTTATTATACTTTCATGTTATTAAATGATCCGAGAGTTATAAAACTTGAAAAGTTATTTATTTATTTGCAATATGTGTAATTATTATGTATTTACAATTGATGTTGTTTTAAAACCTATTAGATCGTTTAAGTCAATGTTCTCTTATCATTTATGAAATAATAAACTAAATGTAAGTCAACATATGAGAATAAGGTAGGTCTTATATTATTGTTAATTTGTTAAATTAGTATGCTATTTGTGTTTTGTATAATATTTTGTCGTTTTCATATCAGCAGCGGAACGCTAAAATCAAATGAGCGACGTCTTGATTCCTGCCACTTAATAATCGTAGTACGGCCCAGTATCTCACGACTACTCCAGCAGTATAAAAATACCCATAAGAATATCGGAGCTGAACGATAGGTCCATTCAAAAAAGGTCCCGATTTTTTTTTATCGAAAGCTGCGAAGGGCCAGCAGGTGTAATCTACAAAGAGAATTGGAAAAAAGGAGTCCGAACAGGAGGCCTTTTTCCCACGCCATCGATAGGCGTTTTTAAACACGGAGTAGTTCAGATACATTCATATACCTGCTTATAAATATAGTGATAAATGAATTAGTAACCTTTTATTTATAATTAACTACTAATTGTTAACATCTTTACCTAATTTACATATACAACACCCAATATTTTGTTTTGCTCTATTTAAACTACTTTTTTCCGAGTCTTCTCCTTACATAGTAATCCTAGTCATAGAATGTCGCACGTTTCTACAATTGTTAATTATTGCTATTTTAAATAGGAGCAAATTAATGACGAACAATTTTAATTAAAAAGGTTTTAAATGCATAAAAATGTTAAAGAGGATTTTGTAATTGCATTAATGCTTTGGGGTAATGAAAGATATAACCTCTTATTACCGCGCTGAAGAGATGCCTTTTGTCAAGTGGATTTGGTATTTGTGGCATTTCACAGAGTCGCCATTGGTCCTAAATTTAAATTCCAATTAAGAAGGACGGCGGAATGAGAGAAAAAAGTTCATTGGACGTTTTAAACACATCTGTGACTGTGATCAAGATTTAAGAATGTTTGAATTATAGCGGATTGGTTGCTTTAGGAAAAAACCGAAGCGGACCGAATATTCATCAGAAGGAGAAATACAATATATCTCAGCATTTTTCAGTAAAACCATGTTGACTTTAAATGTATCACGTATCTTCCACAATTTGTAATACAAACATTACGTCTTTAAACTGTTTCTGATACTATACATTAATATTGAAGATCGCTAAAATAAAAACCAAATAATGTAGACAGTATCCAAAAAATTGTAAAAATACTACGTTAACAACTTTGAGCACTTTCCCTTATATTTCCGGTTAACGAGATTCTCCAATAATATTTCACTAAACAGGAAACATTAAAAATTATAACCGGATAACATAATAACAAATAAACGATAGGTTTTAATTTATTAAACGAACCAGTACTGATCTCTCTAAATAAATGTTAGACCGTTAATTACATATCTTCTTTAACAACACCTATTTGCATATACCATATATATGAACATTATTAAGGTATGGTAACATGATTATTGGTACTCTATTATAAAACCACAAATCATCCTCGAAAATCTTAACATACATTATTTGTATTTATTGTCATTTAATAACATTTATGAAAGATACGATTGTGAGTTTTTTGAACTAATGAAAACACGATGATTGTTATAAATAAGATAACATTCCGTAACTCCATGTTGAATGTTTTTATATGAATAGTATCTAATTACTACTAGGATACCTGAAAATTAAAGATATAGAATTAATGAAGCTATGTATCATATTTTATACATTTATATTATATTTTTTATATAAGAATGTCTTCTAATGAACGTAGAACTTATAGCGATGAAAAGTGCAGTGTGTTGGTGTTTCTGGTCATAGTAAATGTTGCGGTTCGTTTCCCGAACACATTCTCTCCTTTTACTAAACGCTGATGGTAGAATGGCAGTAGTAATATTCGAAAGAGTCTCTTACAACCTTTGTACATTAATTATTTCAAATGTACATACACTGAACATTTAACTACAGATTGTTTGGTCGAAGATGAATAAAAACAAAAGGAGGATACAGCTACATGTATTTATTTCTCAGATACATTGTAAGAAGGTTAAATGTCTCATTTGTTTATCAAAGTAACTAAAGCAGTAGCTAGCCTATTTGTCTTGTAACATAGAAGTATAGATACAAAAGGGATAATTATAATACTACAATACTGACGCCACGCGTCTATTGGATCTTCACACTGAACTAGATATAAACGAGGGTCACTTTTTTACTTTAACTCTACTTGAAAGTACTTTTTATTTTCATAATAAGTAAATAATATTCTTTACTTACCAATAAACCATTATTATGATGCAATATATTACTTAACCGTTAAATGTAAAGAGGTGTAATACAACGAAGGTGTATACTTTCAAGGAGGTTAAGTCAACATTGTAAAACATTAAAAAATTACATGAATTCCGTAGTACCGTAATAAAAATATGTACGTAAATATTTCAGAATAAGCGTTAAACGAACACAGTAGTCGCGTAGTGTTCGTCGGAAGAGACCTTTGGAACATCTCAAGTACTTTTTAAGTTCATGACTTATAAGTAATGGAGGTTTCGCTGTGCCATCTGCTTGCTTCCCGTTATGTTCTCAAGGACGCTGCGCACGCGACAACGTGCGATATCTACACTTCAATATAAATATACGAGACAGGTAAAACTAACAGATAATTAAGTTTTATCTAAAAAAAAAGACTTATTACTACTTAATAAACCAACATATATTAATGGCGTTGATTATAAAGGGCTTATCCAAACTGCAATGAAAACGTATTATAGAATATACAAACAAAAGTACACAAGTTATGTTGACGTTCAGTCTTTACTAATATGCATTTTACTTATTATGTGAAGGTTTATAATACAATACTGTCATAAGTAAATTATAAAAATAAACACTTATACATACACATAGATATTATACTTATACCATTTCGGTGCATAACCTTACCTGAGCATCAGAACTTATCATCCAACGTCTGAATAGATCGTATTATATACACACCATAAGAAAGTATTATCAAAAAGAACAAAACAATACATGTATTAATTTATCTCCTGTTCTACTAATTTCTAAATAATTTACTTTCAGTAACATACTTCACGAACTACAAATCCTGAATAGTTTCAATAAAACATATAGCATACAAAAAGTAGAACTTCCTTAAGAACTATCAATTCATGGTGCCACTAGCAGTAGTGGCAATATTAGTGGTCGTAGGCCTCTGCCTACATGCCGCGACATTAAGAACTAACGAATCAATCCGGTTTATAGATAATTAAATTGTTTACAAAGCTATACAATTGACTGCGTTTCACAAAAGGTAACAGCACATAGGGAATAAAAAAAATTCTCTATATAAATGAACAATTGCGGAAACCATATTTAAATTGTTTTTATAGCGTTTCGGATAGTTGAAACCGATTTTTTTATACTTATATAAGCATCAAAGCTATCCAATCTGATAGTAAAAAAATAATTTAACAGCCGTACGAATATAATGGCAAATACATTCAATGATTTTTCCTTGACCATATACTCTAACATACCTAGCTATTTAAATAGGAAAAAGTAAATTTATATCCATTTGTGTTATCAATTTTTTGCTAAGGATCTACCCTATAAAGAGAAGAAGAGGGAAGAAAGGGACTAAATATTTTTATAACAGGGAAGTGGTAACTTGGCTATTAACAATACCCGCTTGTCATCTCGGCGCCTCTTTCTATTAAAATAATTAAAAAAAACATTTTTTTTGTAATTGTTACTAGTACATAATAAGTAATTAAATTTTCTTACCCTTTAGTAGAAAGAAGCAGAAGACATATAAGCTATCCTAAAACAATTAAACAATCAATACGATTTTCGTCTGTCTTTGTCAGATGTTCAAGCTTTTGGACATATTGAAAAAATAAAAAGAAACTATTTTAAAAAGCAAATCATTATTGAAAATATTAATGATTAGTAAATACATGTAGAAAGCCTACTTTGGACTGACCAGGACAGCGGTTATAAGACGGAAAACCAACTCATCGCCTCACGTATACTGGGGTCTATAGTTTTCTTCATATGGTCGTACCATCATTGGAAGTAGACTATCAAAAAGGATTCAAGACCTTCCGACAACGAGAGATAATTCATTAAACAAATTGAAAGTATTAAAATTATAATATTTATGGTGATAATTATGTTTTCATTTGAAGTTAACTGTTTGTTCTTTGTAATGTTACAAGCAATTAAAAGAAGTTTCGAGAACTTAAGATTTAGGCGGCGTGGCGGGGCTGCGCGCGCCTAGTATGGCGTTCACCTGCGCCCCACCTGCCGGGCATCTGTGTCAGATGCGTGCTACAGGCAGATATCTCGCGTATCGATATACACTAAGTGAAACACTACGGAACACCACCTACAATCAATAACCCAATATTTCTAAAATCAATATCTTAAAAAGTTAGTAATATTAGCAATATAAGAGATAACTAGAGATAGATCTTCGAAACATCGTATCAAAATATCTACAAAGGTCTGTGGTAAAAATAAACACCAAATAAGTAGAATAATTATATTCTATATTGAGTTCACAATCTCTGCTATACATGAACAGGAAAAGTAAAATCTAAACAGCCATAGTAATAGAATTAAGAACAAAATAAAATTAAACAATCTTAAATAGTAAGAAATTAAGGGAAACATGGACCCGGATTTACAACGTCAAAGCAACAGTATATATTAATTTTTATATATACAATATATGTATGTACCATAACAAACCACTGATGTATAAAATATCATCAAGAAATATTTTTTTAATAATTTTAACTTTTTGTGATTTTTACCATACATATCAATCCTATATAATCTAAAACTAATACTTAAATTAATTAGACAATGTCATGCAAATTCACCTAAACACTATTTCTATAGACTTGTGTCAAAGGTTTAAAGGTTATTATTAATAATATATAATTATATACAAAAAGTACACAAAACAGAGACGTAATATTATACAAATATCTTCTTAATTAGTAATATAATTTTCACATTATAACTCAACGGAAGCAATATAAAATTACATAAACAATCAATAATATGTTTAGTTCTTAATCCAATCCTTTTGCACAATATATTTACATAAAACAATAACAATAATTCTTAATAAGAGGTCAACAAGCTTTTAATTTGTAAAGCATATAACGATGGTACGAAAAATAATCTTCAGATCAGTTGTGAAGAGCGATTCATTGTTTAATTTGTTAATTAAACTCGTGAACATTTATAATTCTTTCCAAATTCAATAATTAACAACCTTTTTTAATTTTGAAACTTATCATTGAATTAAGTTTAAATAAATATTGTTACGAATGTTAACAAAAAGTGAAAATATCGATACTCAGGATTCCCATTTATTTTGCAGTGTGCAACCCTGTCGATGAATTCTTCCGACGCTTTACTGTTGCATGTCAAATACCTACTATTAGACGATTGAAGTTACTTTAAGCATTACCTGTTGTCTTTTTAATCTAAAATAAGTTAACGTTTGACCTCAACTTCTTTTCGTTGCATGTGACAATAAAGTCTTTGGATGGTGAAGAGTGCTTGCTCAGAAAACTCCGGATCCTATACATAAACACAGGGTAGATATTATAGTGGTAGATTATAAGCTTCGGAAGCGAAACAGGGTCCCCCGTATTACTAAGTCATTTACCACTGCACCAAAATGAAATTTCTCACGATTGTTTAATTGCGAAAAGTATGTGGTGATTGTTTCGAAGTTCGTATAACTACCATGGTCATATTGGTTAGTTGTAAATGAATTTTCCATTAAAATTTTTGTTACCAATTTTTATGTTCACTTTATTTTAAGTGTTATTAATTCAGAGACAAAAAAATATCAAATCTTAAAAATTATTTATCACAATGACACAATTTTTAATATATGTAAAACCTAACAGATAAGATAATAGATTAAAAATCAAGTATTATATAAATATTATCCTCATAACTTTATTAATTTTTTTGGATACCCTTCTATATAAATATTGAATATAATATTATATATAGAAATAAATACAATATGCGCTAAATAACTTAGACTGAATTTCATAGATTGACCTATACGGTTAATGTAAGAGCGGAACTCATCTCAGCCTATTGCAGTCCACTGCTGAACGTAGGCCTCTCCAATAGATTTCCAGCGCGACCGGTCCATTGCC
>DWLS01005558.1:0-12569 GCA_018246255.1 Pachliopta kotzebuea | reverse complement strand
GGTTGAATGGAAGAGAATGCCTTGTTACATTATGTCCGCCTTTTTGTTTACTGTATCTCTCTTACACACATTTTTTTCTCTTGTTTTCTTTGTACAAATAAAGTATACATAAATGAACAAATTTTTGTAAAATTTACGTTAAAAAAAACACCTTGTTCAATTACTTCAAAATATATAATATCGTAATCGTAGTGTAAAATCGTTTAATAAAGTATAATACATTCTTAAAGAAGCACAAAAATTTTCTTTAGTGGTATAACAAAAATTATATCTTTAAAATGAGAAAGATACTGAATTTATTGAAAATCCAAAACCAATTATAAGAATCTAGAAGTACAGTTAATAACATACCCGTGGATCCAAAATCAATATCATGCGTTGTTTCGGTACTCTTATTTGCATAATAACATTAAAAGCTTAGTCAATTAACAAGCTGATTCTAAACAGGAGCTTCAAAATATATTATACCTTTAAATTATAGCATTGATATTTCTATGAATACTTCGTAAATATGAAATTAATTGAGATATAAGCGTGATTGAGATGGAAACCGATGCATTTTAATCACCGTTATAACCATAAAGCCTTTTTATTAAATAACTTTAGACAAAATGTATTTTTTTTGTTACTTTCCGTTTAAAATGAACGGCGCGGCGGCCATTTTGTGAACGTCTGTGCTATAGAGAGCCTGGAAGGTAATTAATTAGTAGAAACCGCTTCCAAAGTGGAAATGCGATAAAATTGATACCAAGGGATAAAAGTTAGCGATTGTTTTCAATAATAAGTAAATAATGAATAGTTCTCTCACTCCCACAGTTGGTATTGGAGGCTTCCTTTAAAAAGTAAAGAGTAAAAAATCAATCAAAATGTCCAAGTGCTGGATAATGAATGTCATCTGTTCACGAAAATTGTTCATGTAGCATTTTAGTCTCTATGTTTATCTTCACCGGTAGGGAAGCTTATTGGGAATCGAACTAGCATCGAATGGTCTATTCGAAACGTACAGAGTGTTTGGTATATCTATTGTTTGTTGTAGTTTTATATAATTTAATCATTTCTTACACACATTTTGCCTGTGAATAGCTTCGAGTCCCTATTTAATAATAATTCTTGCTTTATAGAAATGACAATTTTAAAATTTCAATTTATTCCGTAAAGCAGTATTTTATTATTATCAACAGCCTGCGGCAGTCCACTGCTAGATATAGACCCTCCCAAGGAACGCCACTTAGCAGTATTTGAAAATTTCAAAATAACCAATAAATATTTTTATTACCTTTTAACTATTAGTTATACAAAAAACATATCTAAAATTAAAAATAATCACCAAAGCAGATTTCAACCGACAACCTAACTATGATGAGTATGAAGAGAATTATGACATTTTGTTCGAACCATTTACTTTAAAAATTACTATATTTGTTGACATGTTTTTTAAATACAGCACAGTAATAAATGATACCAATAAATAAATGAAAGGTTAACTGTTAAGATTGATATAATTAAAGTTAATGAATAAATGTTATCAACGCAAGAAACATTATATTCTTTTACTTGGACCAACTAAAAGCGTATCAAGTGCTGATATATTAACCCTAGTCGATGGCCGGGTTAAATGGTGGACGAAAAATACATTTTTTTCCACTTTTCCTACATGTCACTGGACTTCAATAAAGCAAACGCAGTTGATACCGCGGTAATTCGGGCTATTTTGGGTTTAGAATGGAATATTTCTCAAAAATGATCATCCCTGTTAGCTTAAATTTTTTTAAATATTGTCTAGAATGTACACTTTACAGTTCTCTTATTTGCTTTTGCTTAATTTTAAGTGTTTTGTAACTATTTTTTTTTTTAGTTTGAAAGGTGTCGTCATCTATTGCCACGGTACAGTACACCAATTACGTAATTTAATTTTTTTTTTAATTAATTTGATACTGCAACTTTCCTTTGATGATCGAAAATCCATATATAGATCCAGAATGAGGTGGAAAAATGTTTTGTCAAGAGATATGCGATAATACTAAATGACTGATGAAGATAACGAGAACACAGTGAAATGGAGGAAAAAGATAAGGAAAGCTAGGAAAAGAGAGAGTGCTCCTATTACAAAGTACTGAATAAGAAAGATATTTTTTTCATGTAAAACATTTTAATTGATTTTTCACTAAAATATAAACAGTTTTTATTATAAATGTAAGAGACCGACGTCCGTCTGCACTTTCAAAATATCATTCGTCTAAGAAAAGAGGAATTTGTGACTCATTATCTCTGGTATTCACTACTACCATGTATAATGTAGCTAAGCGGTGATCATGTAGCTTTCTTTAAAAGTTTGTGATATATGTATATTTTCCGTCATTGGCGATAAAGGAAGGAGATTCATTAAAGCGGGAAAAGATTTCAAAATGAGAGACCATCTATCCATATCTAATAATTGTAATATGAATAGTATTAAAGATATTTCTTTAATACTCATTATTTACATATCACAATAACATACATTTCATCAAAATTAAAATGGTTATATATATTAAAAGAAAAAACAAAATTTTTTCACAATGATCTCCTTTCTTCTTATGTTTTACAGTCTTATAAAAAAGTATATTATTCAAGCTTTAATTATATTGTTTAGTTCGACAATGCAGGAGCATGAAAGCATATTTCCTAATGACATTTCATAGGTCAATGAACTCTCGCTGGCAACACTATTAACCTAGCATATTAAATTTACGCGTGAACAGCACTCAAAGGGCATCATTCAATCGCTTTTCACCTACTGACTAACAGTAAAACAATTGTTCAGTGCCTAGACAATAGTGCGGGTCTAATGGTCCAACGCCTCTGCTATAGAATAGAGCCCCTATAGTGTTACCCCCCTTTATATAGAATAGTTTGAAAATACTTCCTATGTAATGGCGTAACTGGACGCCGTTTTATAGTAAACTACCGCGGGTAAGAGCTCCATTTACACTTTGATTCAAACAGATTATAAATTAATAAATAAACTGGTAATACAACACCTCACGGGATCCAAGCAAACCTCACCTGCTTATCAACAAACGAGGCTTTGGCTTTCGACCAACATACATTAGGCCAGCGTGGTGGGAGACAGCCGAAATCCCGTTACTATTAGGGAAGCCTATGTCCAGTAGAGGTCTATCGGCTGTTGGTGGTGGTGAGATCTAAATCTACCAAGATCTAGATTAGTATTATCAATTCACCTTTCACATAGATCACCACTGCAACTCTTGTGTTTAGTTTTCTAACACACATAAGAGTTCGCTCATGCTCGAACTTTGATTACTGATTCTACCTATTTACAGCACAACTTGCTAGACTATTTTTATTTACATAGGTAAAGTTCGTAGCTTTTCTATTTATTTTGTCATTCTTGTTCTCCTCAAATATACTAAATAGGATTTCCTCCGTAGAGGAAAAGATCAACCAAAACCTTCTGCAAGTACCATAATTTACTAGGTATAATGAAATTTTACATCATTCTTTAAAAAACTAAGAGAAAATAAATATCCGTCATTATACTTAAAATACATGTTTAATACTTTTAACTTTAATACTTCTCTAGTAAACATTTTTCTAGTAAAACCTTTTTTTAATTATTTGCACATTCACTTAAGTGAAGAAGAATATTCAAAGTTTTTGATTTTTAATTTTTGTAGATAAATGAGGAAATACGACAGAAAGAGTAACTCCATAGACAGTAACACTTGATATGTATTTATCATCATTAAGTACCTGCCATCTTCAAACTTATATTCACTTCAATTAAAGAAAACTTTTTACGATCACATGCAATCATTTTATAACCCCACGTCTATTCTATCCAT
This sequence comes from Pachliopta kotzebuea, assembly GCA_018246255.1. Taxonomy (NCBI): domain Eukaryota; kingdom Metazoa; phylum Arthropoda; class Insecta; order Lepidoptera; family Papilionidae; genus Pachliopta; species Pachliopta kotzebuea. Next base: position 8,724 of record DWLS01005558.1, on the reverse strand, counting down.
TCTTCTATATAATACAGCTAGTTATTTCCACTTTTACATAGGTTTACAAACCGGGTACCGACCATCATTAAACTACTTATCATACTCTCTCAATGTATTTTGTCATCAAAATAATTAACAGGATCTCGCAGTGGGGGGTTAAGGTTAGAAAAAACATCGTCCCTAATGTCCACCCCTAACCACTCCGTGGTGTTTCCAAGATGCTTATCTTGACCTTTTTTTCACATCGGGATTTTTCATTCGCCCCTAAACATTAAAAAAATATAAAGAGGTCTTCTAAAAAAAGTTTAGAGGTTTTCTTTCCACGGAACATTTTTGTTTTTTGCAGATGTGGTATCTTTTAGAAATTGATTAGTTAATCTTTAAATACAATGTTTAAGAAATGTTAAAGTAGATCTAATTAAAAAACAAGCCCGGAAGACGACGCTTGCATGGTCTTTTTATCCTGGTCTCTATTATCTTATAAGACAAAAATTTACCAGAATATTTTAAATACTAACTTTCATATTTTGGACACAAAGGCTATGAGTTTGATTCTCAGTGAAACTTATCGTTTTTGCCCTTCCTCCCTTCCGCAGTACTAACTTTGACCTTTCACATCTTAACCGGAGGAACTACAGACTTTTTATTTGGGATTTCTCAGCTCCTTATCCTGCAAGAGTTTCTATGTAGCTCTTCCGATACAAAAGTTACAAGTGTTGCAGAGTAGTTAAGTCAGCGCATCCGCCTCTTTTACACTATTGCAATCAAGTAATGGCGAATTATATAAAAAAGTACATAGTTTCATCGCCATAGAAATCCGGTTTGAATATTGTTTAATAGATAATGTACTTGTATATGAAAATTTTGGGAGATTTTGATATAGCTTTGACAAAGCCAGAATAAAGTTTCCTTTTCAGTAAACTTTACTGAAATGTTATTTAATTTAGAACACTTATTTTGCTTTAATACATAAAAGAATATCCATTTGGATTTTATTAATTTGTGGCGATATTCAAAATGCTATGAGTATTATGTATTGCATATTCAGTGAGGAAAATAAAACTCCACATCGGAAGTTGGTCATCTTGGGTTTTGTTTGAAGGGTCGATGCCGCGTTAGAAAGACTTTTCCTTTACACTTGGACGATAAGATTTTATGACGACATCCAGAACCTGATAAAACCAGGATAATTTAGCGAATGTAGTCAATTTTTTAAAACAAATCGCTGTGAAATAGTTTTCTTTAAATAGCTATTAGTAAAGAAATTCATATACCATTGCATTATGTTTGTCGCCTTAAATCATAAGTCTCGTTTTCTAATGATTTTACTAGCAAAAAGCTTAGAAGAAATAGTCATGTTTTTATACTACTTAGAAAATATAGTAATATAAATGAATGTACATAGTAATGTATGTACTTTGTCTTTTATAAGCTTTTTTCAATGTTTTAATATGTACTAAGTATATTTTGATTCAATCGACAAATGTTTGATTTATTATTAAACGTCAATAAGGGTTTGAACTGTCATATATGAACATCCGAGTTTTTTTATTCAAGTCGTAAACCTGATATTAACTGATACGCTTGCCCATAAAACGAGGCGATGGTTAAGATGGTATACACAGCACCACATTGCATACGTCGCCTTGAGACAAAATGAGTCTCGTTACATCAGTAATTTCAATAACACACCCTTCAAACTGGAATACGGTAACGTTTGCATATTACTATTTGGCGGTAGAAATAGGAGCTGCGGTGGTACTTGCCTAAACCCTACCACCAGTTATAGTAATGCTACTACAGCAGATTTATAACAGAGATCCACTAACCAGATGTCTTTCGGATAACTTTACTATCATCAGGGATTTCCGTATAACAACACGATTAGCCGCTGCAGTAAAGAAGGCTTAGTTTAATTTACTGCAATATAAAAAAATGTGAACACTTGAACTTTTCTCCTCGAAAGCTATTCATGGCGCGGACCCGCTTCCAGGTCGTCGTTAATAAGCGGCCGTTTTAATTGAGTGAGCAACTTTCGACTTTGACTTTGACTTTGGCACTGGAGCTGGCTGGTGACGCGGCGGCGAGCTCAGGAGGCTACGATTGTTGCACTTCTAATCATTAATCCTGCGTAGTTGAGTTGAGACGAACTCGACTGCCGCATTCATAGTGCAGACCTTATCATTAAAGATATTTTGTGGGATCCCAAGTCTACGCAGATATCTACACCTCTATAGGCTAATAAGGCTATAGAATATAGGAGAAAAGTTTTAAATAAACATAAAAAAATATTAGCAAGAAAGAAAGTGTACCAGATTGAAACATAAGCAAATAAATACTTACGAAGAAATGTAAATGTAAAGAAATATGGTGTAAAAGATAAATAGTATAGTAAAATTATAAAAATGCTGCGAATTTCTGGTCTGAAAAGCGATGCCTGTAAAAAGACAAAAGAGACGAGAAGAGTAATTATAATTTAAAACAGCCTTATTACTATTGTCTCGGGACCTTCTCTCATATAATGTGAAGGCCTATCTACATGCTGGTCTAGTCTCAAAGGCTGCTTTTAATACATATCGAATTCCTCGAAGTTCCTTCACCGAAAGTTTAAGTTTGGTAGGAATCGAACTCTTGGGTCTTCGAGGTCTAATTGCTACTAAATTATTAATAAATAAGTAAAAAATATATTTATTTGTCACCACAAACAAAATAATTTTACAAAAAACAAAGTTTGTTTCTATTTTTATACATTTTACAATGTTTGTGGGTCGCTGGTATCTGTGACAGATACCAAACAACAATTAGTTTGACCTTTAATGCCCTTTGCTGTAAATTTTCATGCAAAGGAGTCCAGTTTTCGGAGTCCACAGCCAACGTCCAGTCATGAAGAGGAACGACTGGAAGTAATGTTCTCAAACGTTTATATGCGACAGTATGTCATGACTATACTACACATGTGAGCTGCGTTACGTGTATTTCTATATTACCATGGTAGTAGGGCTGCTCTTTGACGAACCCCTGTTCGATAAACGTGGAACAGGGTTGGCGCTTTTGCGTAATTACTGACGCTGAAAATTCAATTATGAAAAAAAAACTCAAAAATGAGGTCCAGAAAAACTAATTCGTATTTAAACAATCAAAATCCAAAAAAGTCTATTTTTAGAAATAGTAGAGACTAAATCTAATGAGTGTAACCATCGTACTTATCATGATATTTTATACAAAATCTTTTAGCTTTTTTTAAAAAAAGTTTCATCATCACCAAACCAAAGTTTTTTTTTTGTTCGACAAGGCAACGATACCAGCGAAGCTTTCACCTGATGGTAAGTGATACGCTTCCCCAAAACAACATGTCGCTAGTTAAGATGGAATGCACAGCACTACATTGCGCTCGTCGCTTTAAGACGTAAGGTGTTAAGTCTCATTACCCCAGTAATGCCACTAGCTTGCTAGTTAAGCTTAATATATAAAAGCTCTTTAATAAATTGGCGCTGGCAACCCTAATACTAGATCCCCCTCAACTAGGGCTGTACAACAATAGCGCCACGGGGTTGTAATTAAAAAAACGCGAAAACCCGAGCTGGGGCGTGAATTTTCACGCGCTCCACTCAACGCGCGCGCACGTGTGTGCACGCATTTCGTTATTGCGCGCCGCTGTATGTGTGTCAAAGTATACACGTAGTGAGCATTACCGGGAATAAGTCATTCCGCGTAACAGCCGAGGTCAATTAACTTTCGCTTAGCCGCTTGCGTCTTAACTGATGATCCCTTCGATTCATATAAAGTTTTAAATTTTTCCCTATACGACGACGTGTTGAGAAGAACAAGGCTTTCACCTGATTGTAAGTGATACGCTTGTCCACAAAGTGGCGCTGGTGAAAACGGTATACACAACACCACATTACGCTCATCGAGAGATGTAAGGTATTAAATCTTCTTACCCCAGTAATTTCTCTAGTTATAATGCCTTTCAAATAGAAACGCAGTAATGTTTGCACAGTACTGTTTGTCGGCTGCAATAGGAGCTGCGGTGGTACCTGACAGTCTCCAGCAATAGAGACCTACCACCAACAAAATCTCTGCTGGTTACCAACCACCTTCATATTGTAAATCAGTGCTAGATTACTGCAAGTACGCTTCACCATCCACAGTCTTATTGTTACTGAACAGCAAAAGAAATTAAAGTCTAATTACTGGTGGTGAGTATCTTTGTGGGTGTTTTGGTAGGTACCACCGCAGCTCCTTTTGCAGCTGACAAACATTACTGTTTTCCGGTTTGTAGAACGTTGTATGGTAGTAAAATTACTAAAGTAACGAGACTTTACACCTTATATCCCAATCCAACGAGCGCAATATGACTATCTTAACTAGCGCCTTATTGACGAAAAAGAAAAGACTAGATACAAATAGGTGTTTGTTACTCCTAACATTGATCTCAATGGGTTGCTGTGTAAACATCTTAACTGACACTATCGTTATAGTACAAGAGAGTCACTTATATACTGGCACCACATAAGTCGAGTACTTTTCACATTGCACAGGAAACTCAACTAATTTCGAAGTTAACAAGCAACCCTCAGGCATGAAGAAACAGTAAGAAAAAGAAGATTATTTAAAATTTTACTTAACTATTCATACCCACAGCATATTTATTACACCAAATTAATAAACTCTTAGAAAATAGTAAAACCAAGCCCATTTGCATTTATAACGTAAATAAATAGATAACTAGGTAGATATCGTCAGCCGGACAACGCCCATTGCTGGGCATAAGCTTCCCTTAATGATCGCACTGAACAATCCCGCTCTGTCCAGATCCAGCAGCTTCAGACGACATTCACCAGATGCAGGGTCTAGCTACCGAATTACTAAACTAGATAAATGCTGGTTTATAATTAAAAATCAAATAAATAATTTGAAAATTACGGTAACATATAGATATTTTATCTAATTACTTAATGTTTGTAATGACTGCAACGAGTACATTGCGAGTCAGGTTTATTTCAAAAGTGCTTCAGATCATGTAGGTCGGTGCTCGTTACATAGCAATTAATCCTTTAAAAAGTACACAAGTGTCTTCTGTAACTGCTTTTACTGGTCTACATTGTGTGCGTGGTCTAATTAATGGTAATTTTTTTTAAGAGTTTTTTTTTAATTTATCATAAACAGCATTCCTTATATTCCCACTACAAAGACTCAGAAGGTTCTTTCACATGGAGAATCAAAACCGTCCACCACGCAGGTTGGCGAATACAATTTTCATTGCTTTCATAATTTTACAAGTTTAAGAATCTTATTAGTCTCATTAATATATATCATATAAATCAAACTACATTGGTGATAAATTTACTTTAAATGTGATTATCTGTACTTTACCGCAGTGTATTTTTTAATGCCAAGCAGTAATGTGTAAACCTTACTTTGTTTCACTAGATGCTATTCTTTTATATAATATATATAACAGAACAGAGTTAACGGCAAAATTAATAAAAATCCTGTTAAAGGAAATATCGTTAGCGGAGTTAAAATTTACTGGTTCTTAAAAATAAACGGAATATACCAACCATTGTGATTAATAACTTTTATCTTCGATAAATCAATGAGATGAACAAAATGTTCACCTATTGGTAAGTGACACCTAACCTTAAGAATGCACTGCACCCCATTACCATTTAACTTCTAGTCTTAGATCTTATTAGTATTAGTTGCCTTGTGCCATAGGATGCCGTGGCGTTACCACAGTAATTTCACTAGACAAACCCCTTCAAACAGTAATGTTACCTACAATTCTCATAGTGTACAGTGGAAAAAGGGGTTCTAGCGATCCACTGGTAATAAAAAAAATTTAAATAGAATTCATAAAAAAAGTTAAAGATGCAAACACACAATGTTTATTTATTTAACGACATGTTTCTTTAAAGAACACTTAATAAACGCCTTTTCTGTTATATTATACAACGTATTTGCAATATTAAAATTTGCTGTGAAATTTATTGCAGGCGCTATTTTATGTACAATGTAATGTGATGGAAAAAGTATGCGGTGCGGAGGACGTTAGCACGCATTTGCACCAAGTTAGAGCAACGACCATTTCATTCCACTATCAGGGAACACCCCCCACGTCCCCTGGGCTTCGAATAAAATATGGGAAATAACGGATGCGTGAGTTTTTAGTTTTTATGGCTGTGTTTTCCGATGGCGGTGAATGAGATGGAAATAGGGGAGAAAACAGGTCACGCGTGCTCCTTCGTCATCTAACAGGAATTAATAAATACCAATTAGAAGTTTTAAAGGTTTTTAAAAATTTGCTGTGTATTGGTATACTTTATAATATGTATGACTATATATGTATTTCTACTATTATTAATTTCGTATTTTTTTGTTCTCTTCTGTAACTGTGTTCTGTGTGATTGTAAGAGAATCCCTTGCAGCATTATGTCAGCCTTTTTGTTTATTCACTTTATTGTATTTTTTTAAGTAATATTTATTATGCAAGATAAGCGTAAACAAACAAAGAAATAAATATAACCTTAAGATGACATTATGCAGACATATGCGCTGAAATTTTTTATATATTAATATAAGTATATGCAGATGAAAACATTACTTTATTTTTACGGTTACGCACTTGACTTATGTATGTAGACATTATTTGTATTGTCTGTAAGGGGTTTTTGTTCACCTGTAGAGATACATATCGGCTGATGATAATGATTATTTGAAATGAAATATACCTTGTTGCTAGAAAAAATATTTCTAAAGTTTCTTTAATTTTTGTGATTCTGCTAATTAACGTAACGTTGTAAGATATTTTAGCCGTGATTACTATTGAATAAATAACAATTAAATACTACCATAATAAAACATTTTTATTACTTACTGATATATTTATATAAATATCTCATGTAGCAGAGAATTACTAGAAAATATCGTACGATTTTTTATATTTAGACATCTGTTAACCAATGACAAAGACCATCTACATAGGTACTTCCGCAGCTCCTATTTCCGCCGGCAAACAGTACTGTGCAAACATTACTGTGACCTCGTTTAAAAGGCGATGAAAAGTAGTGAAATTACTGAGGTAACGAAACGATCCTGTGTTTCGAAACGGCCTATGCAATTTGATGAGAGACTTTTCATCTTAACCACTATGACATTATCATAGACGTTGGTATCAGTTACCGATGATGATGAACGTCCTGCTCGTCTTGTCGTTTCGTGGAATAAAAAAAAGACGAGTGGTGGGGGCTGTAATTTGGAAAGAGTGGGAGGGGATGTATAGCCCTCGAAACGAAGATAAGTACCGTTGGCAGATGCATAGCGTCTTGAGAATAAAATATTATGATAATGAGACAGTCCGCGACCCTTGCCAATGTTTATTCAAAAGAGGAGAGCCTCTGCTCCGAATTATGTCCTCTCGTCGTTTTCTCGCAAAGCTCCATTACTACATTCCACTTTTTTTCCCACTTAATATTTAAGGGCATCTTGATGATCATTAACGAATACTTATGTATGGTAATAAAGAGACGAGGTAGATGTTTACCTGATGGTATATCATACTTCCGACCATAATAACGGCGAATTAATTAGGGTGATATATAAAGGACCACATTGAGCTAATCGCATCTTAGTTGAAGTAGAATATACTACACAAATCCTCTTACTTCGAAGACTGATCTAAGATCATGTAATAATATTTATTTTTAATTGCTAAGCCGTAGAGACGAGCAAAGCGTTCTCCTGATGGTAAGTTATACGCGTACCCATACCAACTTGGCACTGGTTAAAATGGTATACACAAGACCAAATTGCGTTCGTCGCCTGAGACATAAAGTCTTAGGTCTCGATACCCCAGTAATTTCATTAGCATACAGCAGCTTTCAATTCGGAACACAGTAACGTTCGTTCATTACTATTTAGCGGTTGCTATAGGAACTGCGGTGGCACCTACCGAGACGATCTCTGCCAGCTGAGACCTACTACCAGCAAGTAATAAAACAATAAAAAAAAATTATTACGTAACTTTGAAAGGGTCTATAGTTTATAAAGAATATCACTTTACGACATTTTTATGTTTTCATTCGATTAACAATAAAGTTCTAATACTTTGAAATATTACTTGTTTTCAATTATTGTTGTTTCTTTATTGGTCGTATAGCCGGTAGTGTAACGTTGCTACTAATATAATGTCTGCTTTATAAATATTGCAGTAAATAGTTTTATACTCAAGAAAACTTGAAAACCATTTCTTTCAACATCAATTTTATCGCGAGAGAATCAAGTTGTAACAAATGTATTTCCTAGTGATAACATAAAATCTCATCTGATGTCAGTAATAACGGTATTATTTCATGAAATGTAAAAGCAGCTTGTGCAATATTTTTTTAAGACATTCACATAGTAAAATAGTATGAGGTTAAACACATCTACTGCTGGTACGTCTCTGTTGCCGTAGACCGTCTAAGTAGGTACCACCGCAGCTCCAATAACAGCCGATAAACAGTACTGTGCATTACTGTGTTTAGATTTGAAGGCATTATAGCTAGTGAAATTACTGGGGTAACGAGTTAACACCTCATGTCTCAAGGCAACTAGCGCAATTTGGAGGTGTGTACCATTTTAACTAGCTAATTTAAACTTGTTATCTCAAGTTTGTTTAAGCTTGTTATCTCAAGGGTAGGCAACGCACTGGCATCGCTAGTGACCGTGGGCGGCGGTGAATCACTTACCATCAGGTGA
>DWLS01005557.1:0-12569 GCA_018246255.1 Pachliopta kotzebuea | reverse complement strand
AGCGCAGGGTCCGATGAAGCTTTCACGGCCACAATGGTGGCCGAAAGCATCGACATCACCCGAAAAAAAAAAAAATAAAAATAAAAAATAGTAATGTCCTCTTTTATTATCGGAAAATCAAATTCCTTTTGAATTCAATACTAAGAGGCAAATAGTAGCTCGGTTTAGTGTTTAGCATCTCGATTTGTGCCACATTATCATGGGCATACACTTACCATCAAATAAACATCTTGATATATCTCATTGCTACGGCAAACAGAAAAATTCCCTGCTATAGTTACATACATACATTTATATTAACGTCGTGATGACTCATTTTTACTTGGAAAACTACGGTCTAGTTTTAGTTTCAATGTTGTATTAGTTCTCTCGACCTTTCACACACAAACACAGTTCCATAACAATACGTTCTCCTTTCGCTGCATTTTCTTTCATCACTCTCGATCATTGTCACTTTAAACAATAATTCGTTATAAGACATTCTGTATTTTTAGTTATTTAATAACAAATTAATAATCAGTACACGAGTATTAATAATGTTGGTAACCATATACCTTAGCCTTGTAAAGTCGGTGCACGATAAGAAATCGTTTTTTTAAACAATATCATCAATTTATATGTAATTCCTATATAACAAATATTGTTATGTGAACACACAGTTGCAGTTGTTATACACTAGAACTACCGATGTTAAATATAAACCTAATTTTACCGCACCAGTGAAATTGACAAATTGGTGATAAGACTTTCATTGTAACTTCTAATTTAAGTAAATAAAAGAATACAATTTAGCAATAACAACATTTAATATAGTTTTTCATAAAATATGTTTATACTTTTTTCCTAAAGTGGGCTTTCACAGATAACACACAGATTGGACTTTTCGCCAAAAACTTTATCACATTCCAAGTAAAATTATTACATCTTGAATACTTTAACCAGTTACAGCGTTCAGTTCTAAACTAACGGTGTTATAACCGGCCTCCGATCTCTTTGGATAATTCAATACAAACGTCTGGAAGCAATGTAATGAATGTAAATATGTATTAATATCCATCATTGCTTAGATGGTACATAAATAATCTTAAACTTTGAAACTGCTAAAGCCATAATTTTGACGGGTCTTGGCATAAATAAGTTTAGGTCATACTGATTATGGAAATTAACGTCGGTGAGGGGAAAGTAAATAGTAATAATTTAATGTTCTCTTATTTTATTAAAATTCGTAATAAAATTCTAGAACTACATTACATTAATTATAATCAAATTTTGAAGCAAAGAATTTGAAAACCGTCAAAATGACCTTGGTAGTTCTAATGTTATATATATTATAGTCGTATAAGCCTGTGTTTTGTCTGTGCTTTATGTATATACTCAATCAGTATATTAACAAATGATTTAGCTGAATCGTCTGACACGACGTGGGCGGGAGAAGAGGACTTCGTGGTTGTTGAGGCGACGGAAAGCGGGTCAGCAGAGTGCTCAGGACAGTCCTCGGGGTCAGAGGCGGCGCCGCGGCCACGTTCGCTGGCGCTTACGCCCGCGTCACCCGCTTCACCTGCGCCTCCCGACACACAACCCGCCGCATTTAGGGTAAATTACCTTCTGCACTTATCTATCTTTATAATAACACATTACATATTCTATAAACAACTTAACTTCAGTGGAAATCAAGTATATTGCATCGTCGAGTGACACGGCGTAGTAAACTTCGTCCGTGACACATTAGCTAAGCATTAACCATGTAAAACTTAATTTTCCGTTTCAAGTCTGGGACCATATATTTTAGAGTTTGGTGATAAGGTTTTTCAGAAACGCCTCATCACCACCCTTACATAGTAAATTAGCTGTAGTGTTCTGAACGAGCACGCTTTATGATTCACAACCCAATGTTACTTAACACAATGTCAAATGTTAGCCATGATGTGAGCCAGATAAAAATTTCTGAAAAATAAATTACTTACTCTGATAAATGATTCATCATATTTCGGAGTATTGTATTATTTACCTGTTTTTTTTCGACGTGAAATTTTCATAGAATCTTAACCAAAAACATCAATTTCAAGATAACGCATGAGCATCATACAAATTAATGATCTTTTTTTCCTCTATTGATAAACCCGTATCGCTTATACGATTACATCGTGACATAAACGATTTCCGCCGTTTACATAACTAATTTGGGTTCAAAGCTCTTTTAAATAATTGTTTGGCGCGAGTTCAATACTAGATTCAGCTAAGATATCCAAACTACCAACTTCCAACAAAACACTACAACCAAAAACTAATATAAATAATACATTTCGAGTACAAGTTTGGGAATTGCAAATGTTAAAATAGTCTGTTTTATAAGTTACTTATTACTTAAAAATTTAAAAACAATTTTTTTATGTTACACCAGAACCCCTTAAGCCATGCATCAAACGTGCCCAGATCGCAACCAATCGACGTGCTTCGATCGAATAATAATCGAAACCCAGTGGCCAATATCGGGTCCCTATCTCCACCTTCCGTAAGTTATTTGATAGAATACGCTTTATTCCTTGAAGTCGAGATAAACAGGACCTTCACTTAGAGAAAGATACACGCCCACCAGTAATAATGTGACACCGGTAAGGATAATATACACTGCACCACATTAAACCCATCTCTAAAAACGCTGTTAAATATCGTTACAATACGTTAATAGTATTTTTATTACCACTTTATGTAATTTGTACGGCTACGCGTACTTCTGGAAATCATTTTATACAGGATTATTTTGACTTAATAAAAAGATTAGTTTTGAAAAAAAAAAAATAACCGCTGCATTGTGACAGAAAAGATTGAAAAGCGCATAAAACTACCACTGAAATATCGCCGATTTGTGTTAATTAAAAAAGTATATTAATTTTGTCTAAAAGTAATAAAACGCGTTAATTATGTTGAAAGGGTTATTCACACGATATTCCACGAAAAATTTTAGTTACAATAATTAGAATTTCGTTTCAGCTAAAAATATCAAATTCAAAATCTTTTTTTAGGCTGATAAATAAGTATAATCGAACTCTAATTCCAACAAAAAATATTTATTAATACTATTATATATTTTCATATAGGACCCTTTTTTTCGCGAGGGAAATCTTCAAAAGATGCCATGCTTGTGGGGGAAGTTAGGGTAATGTAGAATTTGTACTCACTAAAACCACCTCGGTGGTCATCCTCAGTGGATTGCGAAAGGCCCTGGGATCTCTTACGGAACTCACCTATGCCTCCCTGCACTGCTGCTAAACACACACAGTTATGCTACGACAAAAATACAAGACCGCTTCGTACTTGTCGTCCGCCCCGGGCTCACTTAATGAGCATTGAAGGCCCACACCCTCACGGCCTGCGAAACGGAAAACCCTATCAGTCGCCTTCTACGATACGCAGGGTTTACCTTAATCCTGTTCTTGGTAGCTCGAGACAACAGGGCTCTAAAATAAGACCCTATTCTAGTCAATGATTTATATAACTAATTAAAATTTCCAGGTGCCATTCACAATGGGGACACCTCCATCGACGCGTCGACGCAGCGCGTCCGGTAGCTCGCCGCCGCCCTCTCTGTGGCAAGTGTCCCCCACTAACGCCAGTCCACTCCGCAGATCAGGTAACATTATTTTACTATATTTATGAAAAATCTTAATTTCTGGAAAAAAATCTTTACTAATATAATTTTCTTGTAACAATGAAAAATTCTTTTAATTCTCATTATACTTTCCCCCGAAAAATTATTCATACACAATGTTATTGTTAATTTTCTCGGAGCCATAGTTGCTGATCGTTGGTTCAATTCAGTAAGTAAAGGTGTTGTTGTATCCCAGTGATCAACATACAAAAACGAGAATATTCTGGACGAGCACATTTACCATCCACAGCTTCATTGTAACTTAATATCATGTAAAATTGCGATCGTGTGTGTAATGCAGTGTAAAATACGCCATTTAGTATATATAGTTTTTGAATGAACGTAAAAATCGATAGCAGTTGCCTATTTAACAGTACACATTTATCCAGGTTCGTCCCCACCAGTATCACTGGCGCTGAAGGCAAGCGGCGAGGCAGCATCACCGAAACGGGGCGCACTTCCCGATGCTCTGCTCCGCGGGCTCAAGCTGCACCAGCCCGACCCGCCTGTCTACATCCCTAATCTCCAAGAGGATACTATACTAGCGGTGCGTCTCTCATAAACCTGTACAATTAAATCTATAACTACAAATCCAGATCTTAGTCTTGACGGTTTTAAAGCGTATATATTTTATAAATTATTTTGTATATCAACTTTTAACAGATTAATCTTATTTTTTTTACCAGTAAAAAACAACCATTTCTGATTGTGCTGTCCTAGATTTAAATTTAAAATTAATTATACTTAATTTCGTTCTTGTTGAGTAGTTGTAGGTCTCTAACACGCATTATAAATTATTATGTTTATTTTGATTTCAGGAGGAGCATAGCAAAGTTTTCTCTCAACTTAACTTTGTACTTATGCTCGCTGAACTACTGTCCGATCTTGCCGTCTCATGTGGAGCTCCCATTGCTGCTCTCATGGATACGTCAGATGGTATCTAGAAACATATAAGTTGCAAGTTTCATTAAACGTTAAGCTGCTTATCTTGTAAACTAGAACATAGAACTCTTCCATAGACGCGATGTATTAATAGTAGGTTTGATGCAACGCCTAGTTCTGCCGCTAGACGGTATTGTGCAAACATTACTATGTTCTTATTTGAAGAACGTTATTTAATCGGGTGCAGTATTTGTTATCGTCACAACACTACACATCACCACATTGTTGTGTTAAGGAGTATCTCTTATCATCATGTATCATGTGAATGCCCTTTATGTCTTGTCTAACGAAAGAATTAAAAAAAATTAAAATAAAGTGTTTTTTTATGGTTCTTTCTGTAATTGTAGAGCGTTGCGGGTCAAGTGTTCGGCTAGGGCTGCTCGTACAGGCGATGCAAGCGCTGGCAGCCGGGCTGCGCCTTGCTGCCGCACACTACCGCACGCGCACACTGCAGCCAACCCCGCAAGTCCGCAACGGTAACGCTTACTGAATCTTTACAATCGTCACTTAATTTTCTAACATTAGTACATAAATACAGCAGACGTCTTTGGTAGTAATAATTTATACTGTTTACATGATTTTTTTTGTCACATTTATTTTTAATCAATAGCGTCTGTTTTTTATTCATTATTTATTTCGCACAAAAAGGAATTAAAAAATATTTTCACCAAATTTGGATATAACTATAATAAGGTGCCCATCTCCACTTTTAAATTCTATAAACTTAGACACTTTGTTCTCAGTTGTTTCTCTGATGAATGGCAAATACAAGTGGATCGTAAACGAATCGAGGAGGCTGCACGAAGCCGGAGTCACGCCAGCGATCTGTGATAAAATTTTGTACGAACATGCTATTGAGCTGGTAAGGGTTACTCAGTATATTTATATTTGGATGACATACTTTAATTTCACACAACTTATTTAAATACAACGAAACATTATGACGTGACAGTGCCAGATGGCAGCTATCGAAGAGCTCTTCGGTGACATGAAAGAGTGCGAGCGCCGCTACATGTCCGCGCAGGTGCTACTGCACTCGCTTGTACAGCGACACCCGCTACACCCGCAGCACCGCACCACGCTCTCTAAGTGTAAGTATACTCTCAGCCCTATTATCATCATCAGTCTATACATGTCCACTGCTGGATATAACTCTCCCCCGAAGATCTCCACATGGCTGGCAGAAGCCAGCATCCAGCGATTTCCCGCGGCCTTCACCAAATAGTCCACTTTGTCTACTAATACATTTATATCAATATAAGCAAAGTGAGATGAACATACGTAATAATAATATGTCTGTTATCATAATGTTATCATTCTACATTTTATACATAGTAATAAGTCTAGTTTCTATTTTTCAAAAGAAAGGATGGTTACATAACATTATCGTTTTTCCTTATAGATCGAGACGCGGTACAACGGCGACTAAATTGCCTTAAGGGACCGCGTAAAATCATGGATGTGAAACTGGAGGCCGGGATCTCATAATACAATATACCACATATATCTCAAAAATTAAGCACATTTGAAGGGAGATGTGAAGTGATTTTATTTTGTTGTCAAACTGACTTTCAAACATGAAGTGTGTATTAATTAAAATGTGTAAAAAGTGAAAGTGAACTTAATTGATTCCTAGAATGTATCGTTGTTTAACAAAGGTCACTCAGAGATTGCAATAGTATGTGTTATATTTTTTTATTGTGCATTCAGAGCGGCCCGCGGTCGTCTGCAAACAAATGTAGAGTATTATAGAACCATCTTAATATTTTGAGCGCAGAATAATTCTAGTGTGGCTTTAAGATAGTAGATAAGTAGATGACGATTGTATCTTGTTTTTTAAATTAAATTAATAGCCTCCCTATTATTTCTTAACATAGTACAACTTTTAAAATAAAGCACATTATCATATTTCATTTTACCAAACTTTGTGTTAAACATACAAGAATTTCAAAAACATAAGAAAAATATAAAAAAAAAGAATAGACTTTGTAGAAGTTTCTGTGTCTTCATAACCGTATTAAGTTTTTATTATTACCAATGTAGTTATGATAGTAAAAAAATTGTTAAGGTAAAGATTTCGATATGGACGCCTTTTTTTTTAGAGATCTCATTATCGACCAATAACAATATAGCATTTCTAGATTAAGTTACAGATTGTCTTGCAAGTATTATTGGGACAATTAATTACGAAATTAACTTTTACGATTGCTATTTTTAATCTTTGTTTGTTTCTTTATTAAAAACAATTTGGTTTACTCCACAAAGATATTTTAATAATTTACCGTAATAAGAATAAAGACTGTTGTATTATAAAAAGTAGATGTACATTGTTTTATTACACGATTTTTTTCGTAACCTCACGTCTCGTAAACTCTTCCCGGAACGAATAAAATTCTTAAAAAAAAATTAAATAGTTTGCAGTGACAGTAGCATAATTTAGATTTCTTATTTACTTTGCAAATACAACCCTTGTCACATCTAAACAAAGAATCTATCTATGGTTGATGTAAATTATTACCTAAACAGTTACTTACTGCTAGTAAGAAACAGGCCTCTAACAAAAAAATTGTTGATTAAAATTCTCTTTACTTCGGAAATCGTGTTATTAAATATAATATACATATATATATATATTTTGGTAATTTACTATGTTGCCGGAAACTACATTCGCAGCGCCTATTCCTGCTGCTAACCTGTAGTGTGGAAACACCGCTATATTCTGGTTTAAAGACCGCTATATTCTGCACGTTAAAGGGTTATGTAGGTAGTAAAAATATCGTGATTATGAGACTACAAGACCATGACTTAATTTCTGTTTTTTTTACTGTAAAGGTCAAATAAAAATCTATGTTAAATTTCTCTCAAACAATTTATTCATTATCATACTTTTAGCAAAAGTGCCTTATTTGTATTAAAAGAGATTATTAACATTGGACAAACAAACCACCAGCTCCTTGTTTTAAAAACTTATATGGTTTACTACGATTTCGTCCACGAACTATTTTCAACATTACTTTGTCTGGTGGAAATTCAACCGAACCACTAGTTTCGAGCAGTATATCTATACATGTTAATAACTTTGTAATTTGTGACGAGAGAGTGTGAGGCCCAGAGTCTTCTATATCCCAATCAGTGTTAATAAGTCTTTCAATATCCCTTATATCATCATTAATACCTGCGTGATGAGTTCCATTCCAATGCAAAATTAATGAAAATAGTGGCGATTTTTTAGGATAATCACTACTCAAGGCTACAAATGCGACAACTTTTGCCGATTGCCTTGTTATAATAGCTCTGTATAACATATTGTCATCAGTAACCAAGCCTTCTGATATTAAAAATGCTGTAGATGGAGATTGACTATATTCAGGCCAACCTATTGATTGCCATTGAGTCAGTGTCCCTGAAAGCTTTATGGGTGTATTACTTTTCACTGGTAATATTTTGCCACACTCCAAATCTTGAAGTTCTCTCAATAATTCAACTCTTGCCTTCAATCTTTTTCTTAAAGTGAAAATAAAGTTTTCAACTGTAGCTACACTTAGACTTTGACATGGTTGAAGTGTTTTATTAACTTTTACATTGTCTAACACCACTGCCATAAAATCTAAACCACACATTCTTTGGGCCCAAACATAAGGCCTTCCAATTTCAGGAATAAAATTTTGAAAATTGTCAGTTATTCCAGCAGAATTAAGTAAAAATATGGTGGCAGGATGTGGGGAATCATTGCCTGTATCTCCAGTGTATAGCTCATTTAAAATACAATCACCATTCAACACATCTGCTGCTGAAACTCCTGTGATGGGCTTTGATAGTGACATAGTGTATTTGACAACAACAATTTTTAAATTAACCAAATAGAAGAAAATTAAATTAAGAGCTGTACCATCTTCAATTTTAACTGTGATTTGGACATTTAAAGCGTGTTTCTGAAAAACTTGTTTCTTTTTTGCTTCAGCCTTTTCTTCTTTTGATATTTTAGTAGTTCTGTGATGTCTTTTTTTCTTTTCCCTTTGGTCTTCATCATTGTTATCTTGGTCAGAATCTGAATCATTAGATACAACCAACTCATTTTCTATACTGGCATTAAGTTGCTCTAGCCTCCTTGCTTCATCTTCATCACCAGAAATTACTAAACATGTACAAAACAAACGTTAATCTGATCTTTTGTTTATTTTATTACAAAATACAAGTGTATTAATTTTTTAAATAACCTTTTATAAGCTAGACTACAAACATCTCCAGTTGTTTACATATTTTATATGTGAAGACAAAAAACTTACTTGGGCATATATAGAGAACAAAGCATCATGAATCTTAACAGAATTAAGGATGAAATATTACAAGGTCATAACTTAGTAATATTTGAAATTTTGGTTTTTACTTACCAACAGTTACAATGTTTGAACCCAATACATCAGAGTAGGCACTTGCATTAGCATACAACAAAAATAATGGAGGGGGTAGAAGTGCTGAAGCTCTTGCTTCATCCCTCTTTTCATCTAAACGAAGTGCTAAACATTCTTGCAAAGGCTTTGTTGCTTTCAGGACATCACGCAGATGTGGAGCAAGAGAGTCTAACCGTGATCTAGCGGCAGCAATTGCAGATGCTACTCGCTCTTTAGAGGACACAAGTTCATTGCATGCCCCAGCCAATTCACGACGCTGACGAAGTTCCCATTCCAACCTTGCCAGTTGTAGCTGATGCTCATCATTCTTGGTAATATCCTGGGATAATATAAATGGTTTGTTTATTATAACATCGCAACAATGTTACATGGAGTACATAAGGTAATAAACTGAAAAAGTAATAAATGTCATTAATTTTGATTCAACATTTTCCAAAATATATTTAATATTTAATAACAAATTTCATAAAAAAATCCATTAGATTTGTTGAAAGCAAGACTACAAATTTTAGGTACAATACTTGCAGATAGAAATATGAAGGGACAAACAATAATTTGATATAAATCCAAACATAAGTATACTTCGAATTTTATTCTTCTGGAACTGATCAATACTACTTACCGGTCGTGTAATTTCTGTAGGTGCATCTTTATAAAAATCTTTAAGTGGAACTAATTCTATTTCTTCATCTTTAGATTTAAATTGAAGACACTTTGTAACTTCTTTATTGAGATGGTCTGCCTCATACAACAAATTCTGTAGAAGCAAATGTGTTGAATCCACACGTTGTTTCTCCTTGTTTAAAGCCTCGCGACCAGCTCGTGTACGTACTTTCTCCAAACGGTTTAATTTTTTTAAAGCCACTAACAATAACGACGCCTCTATTCTTTTTGAGTTTATTTTATCTTTACTCTAAAAACACAAAATTTCCTTTATCACATTAGACAGAAAGTTTCTTTATTTTAAGTAACTTTCTAAATCACTATAAATATGCGAAATTTATGTAGAAAATTTTAGGAAGTTAATCACCTCATTAGATCCTTTTGTTTTCAATTCTGCTATATCAGCAAAAAGTAATCGAATATCCTGGCATATTTTTTTAAACAAAATAGCATCTTTTTCAGAAGACCGTGTCTGCGCCTCCGATTCTTCGAACTCTACGACACGCTAAAACATTTAAAAGTTTAAAATCTTCGAATTAGCGAAGTATAAAACATAAAAGTATAAATGCTAACCTTATACACATCTACTGGTACTTGTTTAGTTGACTCGCTCGTCGAAGTAGTGGTTACTTTTCTTCGTTTCTTCGTTGATGTATCTTCTTTCCCCATTATTTTTTATACATTCACTCACAAACAAACTTTTTCGTTGTTTATCCTTGTTTTATAATTCGATATAGGTTATAAAGTATAAACCATAGATTATTTTCACTTAATTTTTTTTTTGGTAAAAGCTTAAGCATTGTTAAATATTATATGTATAAATAGTTTTTTATTTTTCACAGCGTTCTACCACTGCACAAGTTTAAGTGTGAAAATTTTAAATTGATATTACAATACTTTTAAATCAGAATCAGAAATAAAGTCAGGGACTAGTTTACACAGATAAATTTATAATTACAGCACATAACCTTAACATTAAGAAATTGTAACTTATAAACAATTATGATAACATAAAATTATGAATATCACCATAGTTTTAAAATTATTTCAATATGGAAGTAAGTAATTGATTAATTCATCAAAATTAGGAAACAAGCTTGCTTCACCATATACAGGACGAACATATGAGTTAAATCTTCCAAAACATTTTAAATTAACAAGGGGAATCTTCTACTATTTGTTATTTCGTGACTACGACATATGAACTATATACTATATTATTATTATTCGGTTTATGGCTTCTACTGTTCTGCGCAATAATTTCGCCAATGTCTAGTGATGGTGAGAATACACACAGGGGATAGAAAATTATTCGGTATAGAAGTGAATCGGTATAAGTATGAAAGAGAATTCAGAACTTTGGCGACGATTTTCCATTCATAAAACGAAAGACAACACAAACATATAGCACGTAGTACAGTAAATCCTGTATAATACATTATCAAAGAATATTATCTTCCAAGTTAAATGACCGCCATTTTCGAACTCCAAAGTATTAAGATGTATATGTATAAATTTAACTTTTCGTTTAGTGACAGATGACCGTTTACTTTTGTTAGATTTACATAAATAAAAAATCATGTTATGATATCCTCATACTTACATTTTTTTTCTATTTAACTACTAAATAATGCCAGCGATCACTATAAAAAAATCTATACTAAGTAGTTTTTATACTAAATAGGGGTTATGTTTAAAAATTCAAATGATCGTCCATAATAAATAACATTTATTAATAAAAAAGGATTATTACATTTTGTTTGTTTCTATGTCTAAATTTCATTATCCTTTTCCTATTGTTAACATTTTACAAAGCCGAACAGATATAGTTACAACCAGTTAGAAATTAGTTTATAAAACAAAGACCAGACTGTGTGGAGACATGTCAGAGTGCAATGCCTACTTTACAATTATACAGTGGATAATACATGCAGTATACATAGAGGACTCAATCTTCTCCTTTATTTGCAACCAAAGATTTCTTGTTTAGATCCAACTATAAGTCAGAGAGTCGGATCTAAAGTAAAGGAATTAATAGTTTTTTGCTTTACTTGCGTTTTATAAAATAATTCGAATATTATATATATACCAATTGACTATTTGAATAAATTAATATTTGGAATCGAATACATGTTTGATAATATTGTGTTTAAGTAAGCGGTGCGACGGTGAGTAACCCAGCTAGGAGAGCACGATTCGGCCGCGTGGTATACACGGCGTCATATATGGCACAGTGCGCTCACCGGAGATTGGCGGGTACTACGTGAACTGAGCGTGTTTGTTTATCATAACGTCTCGATAATTACAATATTTACAAAACTGCTTCAATACAAAAATCCATTTATACTTGGACTAAGCTACTGTTTATTGTACTCCTTCATTATTTACGTAACAATGTCAAAAGTTTCAGCAGAATTACGGACCGTCACTTATATGTGCCCAACTCATCCGGTACAATTGTACGAGTTGATATTAGAACTACTTGAAGATGCGCTGGGCTGTCACACCACGTTGCAATATGAGAGTAGAAACCCTGGGCCACTCCGCGACCGACCAGATCCTTTTAGCACTGACAAAATTGATTTAGGTAAGTACCTACATCCGGGCGAATACTTGAAATCTTTAAAATATAATTTATTATTTGCTACCCAATACTGAGGTAATATTTATCATTTGTAAATATCATATATTACATAAACATAATCGTATAAACACATAAAAGACAAGGCACACAAACCCTCTTTCAATGCATACCCTCTAGTCTTTCTTGTATTGCATTGTAGAACTATATATTCTAGTAAAATTGCACAATAGCACTTTTGTTCGCCGCCGTGTGGTGACGGCTTTAGAATACAATTTGTCACCACCCCTTCACTGTCCTAGGGAGTCGTAAGAGGCGACTG
>DWLS01005556.1:0-12570 GCA_018246255.1 Pachliopta kotzebuea | reverse complement strand
CGTTCTGAGGGGAGATGTTAAATAGATTTAATTTCTTTGCATTTTATAAAGGAATGGCTTTTTCTAAGAAAAGTCACATTCTCGACGTGCACCGCTGCTTCAGAGTAATGTATCACGAAATCGCGCGTACAACATAAACAAACCGACGCCCCGCGGCGACCCGGCGCCCGAGCCCGGCGCCCGGGGATGTTTATCGCTACCACGATATACGTCGCTAGGAACTTCAATTTAAATTTTTAAACACTACCAGGAAGACATATGACGGTGCACCGCAACGTAATGCATCAAACCCTTTTTTATTCTTCTCAGAATAAAATAGAATTTAAAGTGAGTAAATTAATATTTTAGCAACGATAGTGAGCAATATAAAAATTAAATACCGGAAACTGATTTTATTTTGTTCACAGTACTATTTATTTTCTCATACGAAACAAGGAGGTGAACTGGTCGTGATATGATCAGATGATGTACACACAGCTTTGCAGTCAATGCAATCACCCAAACGGAATTAAGTCCGGTTACACCAATGATTTTTCTAGATACATCGCCTTTTAAACCGAAACACTGTAATGTATGCACACAACTGTGTTACAGCAGAAATTGGCACTGTGGTGGTCTCTACACAGAATGTTTCCAGCAAGAGAGATCTACTACTTACTATAGAAGTCACAACATCCACTACACAATTTTGAAGATCTATTAAATAAAAAAGTTTGAACGTGACATCTATTGTAAAAGTTTTCCTGTTTTCATTTTCGTGTTTAAGAAAATTTGTTTTTTACTTAACTACACAATAATTTATAATTAATTATTTTAAAGCAATTCTACAGGGTTTGTGTTTCACTGTGTGTTTTTAAAGCCGTTTTAAAAATAGTTATGATGTTAAATTCCTTATATTCCATCTATTCATTAATTCTTTTCCAAATTTCTTAGCAAAATATCATACATACATGAACATATGTACTAGCCGGTTATGAAAAGGTAATTTTTGTTTGTCTTACATCTCTATATTCTTGTCACGTAAACTCAACTAAATGAGATAAGATGAGGCCTCCACTGATTATATCTTAGTGGCCGGGTAGGTTTCTTAGTTTCATCTGAGGCGAATAACATCACGGCTCTTATTTAATTAAAGTAATTTATGATGATTACTAAACATTTTTTAACTAATTATTTTGGTAATTAGGTAATTTTAATCATAACAAATAGTTAATTGAAATTATTGAGGGCAAAGAATATTAAATAGGTTGAACGGCTAACAGGAATAGTAAAATAAATAAAAAAGAGTGTTTACAACAATTAATTTTTTCTTATATAATATAGCAGACGCACAGTCACAAAAAGTAACAATGAGGTAAAGTAAACAAAATATGACAGAACTTGGAAGTGGATAATGGTCATTCGCTGTTGCTGGAGACCTTTTAGTATGTGTACTGCCGAAGCAAGTACGCCGGAAACAGTTTAGGTAGATATCTCCGCAGCTCCTATTTCTGCCGCCGAACAGTATCGTGCAAACTTAGAATCTGAACACCTTCTCAAGGCGTCTCTTTCTTGTTTGTCTGAAGGCGACGCGCGCAATGAAGTGCTGTGTATACCTTCTCAACCAGTGTCACGTTATTATGGGCAAGCATATCACTTACTATCAGATGAACATCTGGCACGTCTTGTCGTCACGTCGAATAAAAAACTTTTTTAAAATGAAACTTTCTACGTGTTGTTTTTCAGTTAATAATAACCTTGTAGTTTGTTAAAAAATGAATTCTATCCTTGTAGATGGAAGTATAACGCTAGTTAGCCAAAAAATATACTGATTGAAACATTTGACGGAAAGTTTTTACGTCATGAAATAAAATTTTATAGGAAAAAGGCAGGCACGGAAATGATGATTGTTTGAATCTTAAAAAAGTCAACAGCAGACCATTAACATGGCGGCCCATTTATTCGCAATCGGGTTACATCCAAAGCGATTCATTTGCTACAGTTTCGGCGAATAAAACTAACGATTCCGGAGCGTCTGAGCTCGTTAAAAGCGTAAGAGTATTGATGGAACGTCCGTTCGCGTAACGACCACGGTGCAGCCGCATCCGTCAATGACAAGGGTCACAGCCACGTCGCCGCTGTGCTACATGTGCAAATAAATGTTGAAACGTAAACCATAGGTTATTCAACGTTTCCTGTAAGCAAAGCTGATGCGAAGATCACCGCAGTCTCGCCCAAAAATGTAGTATCTATAAGCTTCCTAGTATTTACAACATAGTTAATGCTCATTAAAAATTGTATTTTTATAATGTCTACTTCTAGGGCATTTAATACAGACGTTATGAGCTATGTGATTTAAATTGGTTAACCAAGTTATCAGAAAACGGTAATTTTACGACATGGCTTTTTAGCGGCTGGACCAGGTGTTGCGGTAGTATTTAGACGGTCTCCTCCCACAGATATTTATCAACTGTAATAAGTGTAAAGTTATGAAAACTGACGATTTTACGGTTAAAAATTAAAGGTTGTACGGTCCAACATATTTTAATTGTGCTTTGTAAATTTATGTACGAGTATATTTACAGACTACATTTATTAAGAAGTTTATTACAATGTCTTCAAATGATTATAGGGCAGAAGCTAATAGGAAACTCTCTCCGTATACCTGTAGTCAAGTAAAAAAAATTCTTGTGACTCCGTCCATCAAGTTAAGAGTGAAAGGCTAATAATGAGACATGATAATGGTATATTTATGTTACTGTTAAAAAAGGGAGTGAATAAGATATTTTAATATAGTACTTGTTTCACAACATTGAACTGTATCCAGCGTCGATTATTCAGTGATCGATTGCACTTCAAAGCCCGCACTCATTGCAACCGATGTACGGAAAAATAACTGGTGAAACTGTGGAACTGTTTTTAAATGAAGCGTTTATTGATTTGATGCCGGCACATAACGAATTGTCGTCATTAATTTTAAACTTTTACAAACACGGCGGACCATATTCTTTTTGGATTTTCTCAATTACCATCAAGGTATAATGACAGCGAACTACCAACCGGTTTTTATTATAGAAATATAATAATAACGAAAGTATCTTCATTTACATTGACAAAATCAGGAAATAACAATGAAGTCCATCTTAATAAATATCATTCTAGTCCATGTCGTTCATGGGGAGCCTCATTGATTTCTAGCGCGACTGGTCCAAAATAATGTAATACATTTTATAGAATATATTAATAAAACTTTTTTGTCCTTATAAGACCACAGATGTTTGTAGCATTTACTTACAAATTGCGGTATAAAAAATTACACATTTAGTAGATTTCTCTGAGATTGTAAATATTTGAAATTAACAAGAAAGGGAAAGATTTTTTTGATTGGCTTGCTGTCGCTTGGCTGTCGTGTACAAGCAATTACTTCCAAAATTGCGGCAGATATGTACAACAATAGATATTAATTATTTAAGATAAATAATGGATAATATTTTTTGTTAAAATTAGTTCCAAATAAATTTCTTTGGCCTTTACATGAACAAAAAATATTTTATATATTTCATAAAATAATTCCCCACAATATGAAAACGGCCACGTTAAACATGTTCCTGAAATATTTTAAATATATTTTACACTAATGAATGTGAAGAATTCCATCCTTATTTTGCTGAGAATAGTAAAGGTCTTCAAAGAAACAAATATTTTAGGTCAACCTCAGACGACCGGTCAACATCTAACATACACTTGTTTATGTTTACAACACGCTTCAATATTATATATAATTAATTTAATATTATTATATTCGCCCTTCTTCGTTTGATTTCTCATATATTATGAAATGTTAATTTTGTTCTGTTATATCCTTAATTTAGTAACGGTCTTTAAGGATCCATAGTGGCACTTGAAACATGATTGTAAAAATGTTTAGTAGCAGTTTGGCAAATTTTAAAAAATCGGTATAGGTTTAGCTGCAAGGTTACATCTAAAGTATTAAAGAGTGATGAATTAAGAAATATTAATAAAATACTGTTAAAGAAGAGCTATTTGTAAAGAAGCTTATTAAATAAGAGAAACTCACATTATTTGTTTATTTAAATGTAGCGTTTATTTAAATGATAATTGCGTTAAAAATTACTATCTTTGTTTTCGCGCAAATCAATATTTCATTTGTGAATGAAAAGCTGTCAGAAAATTCCTGTTAAAAGGGCTATTACACAAATAGCGTTTTAATATTTAAAAAGATCGTTGAAAGAACAGAGAATGGAAACTCGAGTGAAAAGAAGCGAAAATTTTGCGAACGTTCCAATGGAGTTCGTCACAATAAAGAAATTCTCGCTAATTAATTAAGGACCGTCTTGTTTCTCTCGTGTGGGTGTGGCCTTTCTTTCTGTTTGTTCAGAGGAAAAGAAAGTTAGATTAAAAGCGGCTCATTGTCCCGCCATATATAATACAGTCGGCGACCATAGTGTGCGGAAGTGAGGAAACTTAATCACTTTTGTATTCCGCTAAATCCTTAAAAACTTTTTTGTGTTTTATTGATTGCGCAACGAGACTTGCAAAATGTTTACTTGATATTATACAGCATGTCTGTCCATTTGTACTGGTTAGGATGATGAGACTGGACAAAATTGTGCTCGTCGCCTTGAGACATAAAACGTCGAGGTATTACACCCCAGAGGTATTAGTTATAACGTCGTTTAAATCAGAACTCTGAAATGTTTTTACAATACACTTTCACGGCAAATGTAAGTAATGCTATGTTATCGACGTGGGCAGTATTCTGCTGTTGCCCCCAGTATATTGATTTGTTAATTAGAACTGAATGTATTGTTACTAATTTATTTGTTTTCAATGTAAAGTTAAATACAACAGCACAATAACATATTTTGTGGAATATATTACAAGAGACCTACATCCACCGGTGTATGGAATCATGATGATAAAGTGACGAGACTAGCAAGACGTGCATATTGTAGACACTCATGTAATTATAGCGTTGTTTGGGATGGTTACAAAAACCCACGCTACGCCTTGAAAGAATAAAAAAAAAGCGAAATTGACGAAGGTTGTT
Organism: Pachliopta kotzebuea; assembly: GCA_018246255.1. NCBI lineage: Eukaryota > Metazoa > Arthropoda > Insecta > Lepidoptera > Papilionidae > Pachliopta > Pachliopta kotzebuea. The sequence continues at coordinate 7,520 of DWLS01005556.1, read as the reverse complement.
ATGTCTTTAATAATTTCACCTTAAAGAAAATAAAACCATTGATTCACGAAAGCAGTCAGTTTATAGAACAATAATTCATTTTATCCTGGAATGAAGAATATAACATGAAACGAGGGTCAAATGAAATTTTATGGAAATTTTAATTGACTTTCCGGAATAAACAGCGAAACGGAATTTCGTTTGCTGACCGGGAACGAAGTTCAGCATCGTTTGACTAATTTGCTCATCCTTGCATCATTTGATGAAGGTGAAGTAAAATTGTCGAAAAAGCAATTTATAATAGTCCATTGGTTCAAAGGGCAAAATCGCGAGAAACTGCCTTGGTGGACGATTAAAATTTGTAACTTCATTTTGTAGGATAAATTGCTTCTTGACTTTTGCCATCTACAAAATAAATACGTAAGGAGCCGATAATCTGGAACCGCAAACACACTTGAAACGGACGAAAGTAAACCTTTTACACTAACTTTTTACGTTTTAATTTATTTTATTTCATCTGAAATATATTCTATCTATATCTATATTTACTCCCAACAAGATGAACAACTTTATTTTAGTCCTAATGACAAATACTAACAGTTGAATTGTGATGAATATTATGAAGCATTTGATATGCATACATATTATTCATTATAAAAAAATTACAAGGGCTTTGTAAAAGATTTTTTTTCATATTTTAATTTTTAATTGATTCCGGGTGTCCAATTCTAAGCATTTTCAAATTTTTTCCGTTTTTTTATAAATTTATCCATATTTTCTCATAATAAATGATATTTTAAAACGGATATATACACTTTATTTTCTATCTTCACAAAACGGAGCAATACATTTAAAAGAAAAAAAAGCTTGATATTTTACAGATAAATTTTCTTGTAGAACATATTTCGAAAAACAAGCAATTTTTCGTTCATAGCTTAAAATTTTAAGTATTGCTTACTATTTTAACCGATCTCCGTGTTCAAGTTACTAACACTTTACATTTAAATATGTACATAGGTACGGGTCAAAATACCAAAGGAAAGCCAATTAACCCTCACACGGTTATGTCTACTTTGTGTATTAATAGATGTTTGCTACATGAAAATTCGCTATAAATTCAGTTTTAAAATTCAAAATGCTGTAGCGATGAATAAAATCCCATTTAAATGAAATATAGGTATAATAAATTATTTTATTAAAAATATTTTCCGCCATTCGCTAGCACGTACTTTTGAGAATTTTGAAACAATTTCTACGATAACAATTCGGATTTGTATCGTTTGATGAATAAATTATAAATACATTTAGCAACCGCACGTTTCGAACCATTTCTCTTCTTACTCGGCTAGCCTGTTCGCAGATCTCGGAACACCGCCATTACTCAGCAATAAATTGGCATTTGCGCCGTCATACATAAATTACATGAAAGCGCGCCGAAAACCAAGTTCGTAAGTAGTCACTTTTTATGTTACTTCTTAAGATATATGTACATATCTTTTCTGCCTAGAATTTACTAATGTTACATAAGACATCCTTGACCTACATAACGTAAATTCAGGGTTACGAAGGATTACTGTTGCTGCTGCACTTGCTTAAGTTTACTAGTGGTAAGTTTCTGGTGCCGGAAACCGTCAAAGTAGGTGCTACCACAGTTTCTTTTTCAGCCATAAAACGGTACGATGCCAATATTACTGTGTTCCAATTTGAAGTGAGGTGAATGGTATTAAAATTACTGAGGTAACAACACCTGACACCTTATGTTTCAAGGCGACAAGCACAACGTGGTACTGTGTTTACTATCTTAACTAGCGCCACTTTATGGGCAAGCATATCATTTATCATTTGATTAACGCTAGATGACAACACAAGACCATCACTGTTGCGAATACTAGGATTCTGCACAACATACGCTCGCAGAATGTCTAGAGTAGGAATATATGCTAAGAATTTTGCCCAACAAGACCGGGTAAGAAGTATGCCCGCCGAAAATAGAACCAGGTTAACCGAAAAAAGTTTGTGGGTGGCACTGGCCTTCTTTTGTGAGACCGTTATTGTTTATGGAGAGAGAACGCCGAGCGGAATCGAAACAGGGTCGAACCCGTTTCGAGAGCTTAGAACGTGAGAATCCTCATACCTATTAAACTAGCCGGAGTAGACGACAAGTAGGAGATCACCTCGTACTTAGGGGCTTTTGAAATCACTGGCGAACATTTTTGATTCAAGATATTCGTAAAAATCTTCCTGCAATAGTTCGTCTTTTAAGCATTTTGAAAGTAGTTGTAGAAAGACATTAAACATAAATAGATAATTTCAAAGACCTATTAAAGAAGAATACTTTTATTCATCCTTCTGTCTAACTGTAATTGATAGATAAATGACAAGTGTCGACCTTTATCTCCGAAAATATCCCATTCCTATGAAAATTATACGAAAATTATGCTTCCATATCTTGCCTTGCCTACCTATGTTATTTTTTTTCAACCATGTCTCAATAGAATGATGGATTGACATGAGTTCTTTATACAGAATAAAATCGTGAAATAATCCAAAAAATAAAACAAATTCTGTATTATTTAGTGAAAAATGCAATAAATAATGCAGTATTCTTAACTATGAACTTTTTCGCCATTTTTAAAAATCAAGTCATTTTAAAAATCCAACTCAACAACAACAACCTACTTCCTTCCAATATTCAATATCTTCGTCCTTCGCAATCAATCTAGAATATGTATAAAGCATAATATTACTCATCATTTAAGACATGAAGTTTTTGGTCATGTTATTATTTTTTTTACTCTAGCAATTCCATTAGCTATTACGTCCTGCAAATCGAAGCCAAGTTTATTTTTTAGTTAATTTAATAGAAAACAAATTGTAGTTTCTTTAGTGCGTCTTACTTATAGCAGTAGTTAATCTTAAATTATAATAATTCATCTTATCAATGTACTAAAGTTAGATAAAAAGTAGAAACTTACGTAAAAGTTTAATATAAAGTAACAAAAGCACTCGTATTCCTAGTGTTATCTCGTAATTTCCGAGAGTTTTATTTTTACTGATTGGGTCTAAATACCTATTATATAAGAGTATAATTTTTTGAAAAAAAAAACGCCTTTATCCTTTTTCCCTATAATATACCTCAAATAAAAACTTACATGTATACAAATTAAATTTGATGTTATAACTATCTAGTATCATTTGGAAATTACGTTCAGCTTTTTACAAAATATTAAAACATATTTTAAAAAATAATACAACGTTACAATAGCATACTTAAAGTAATGCAGCTCGCTTGTTGATGGAAATATTATATAATTGACACCGCTGTAAGTCTAAACATGGACAAAATTCCAATACACTATCATCGTAAAGCCGGCTTTATCTATTATAAAGTGGCTTCATTCAATTTATCCGAATTAAATTTGAGTACGGAACCAAATGTGTTACGAGATTACAGTTTAAACGCTAAAATTTAGTTTTTTTTGTTTTCTTCCTAACAAATCATAAAAACTCATCATCATGCTTTTTTGAACTTTTCTTTTATATGATGAGGCGACGAGACGAGCAAAGGACAATTGGTAAGTGATTCGCTTGCCCATAACAATGTAGCACTGTTCAAGATGTTATAAATATTATCACATTGCGCTCGTCGCCTTGAGACGTGAGGTGTATTGCAGTAATTTCACTAGAATACAGCCCCCCCTTAAACCGGAACACAGTAATGTATGCATATTCCTATTTGGCTGTAGAAAAAGGAGTTCCGGGGAATAGAAAGTTACAAAAGGGTCCTGATTTTTTCATTCCCTGTATTATGGTTGTGATCATCCAAAAGAAGAAAACTTAAAATAAGCAAAATTAAAAAAAAATGTGCTTGCTCGTTATTCAAATGTCGATTCCTAAAATTTTTAGTCTGGAGTAAGCAAGCAATTTATTTTTATCCCGAGCGGAGTACTTGAATAAAATAAACATTCATTAAAACGAGTAAATCAGTAGGCACTTTTGTATTTCATTTTGTTTGAAAAGATTTCTTATTTTCACTTTCATTAATTCTATTTCTTTAGAAATGTTCTGACCTTTCTTGCGTATAGGCTGGGGAATTGATCATCCTTTACTTTTCTTCTTATGGACCGCTTCATTCTTTCGGGTGCAATGCCTAGATTTTTTTTTATAACATGGATGAGTGCTAGACTATGATATCTTAACTTTTAAACTCTGTTTATATAGATTCACTTTTTTTGAATATTCCGTCGTCATATATCGACGCGACATACTTTTCGTCAGTACGCTATTCAAATAAAATTTTCTCAGGAATCTATTGTGTTTAAATGTATCTTTTTGATATTAGGTTTAATTCCTACTATAGTTAAATAGACGGACTCATTGTTTTGTCTGTAACGGTTATTGCGTAATAATTTTAAAGTTAATGGGCGTTTTGCGAATATAAACCGACGAAGTCGCTTAAATTTATACATACATACATTCTCGTATGAGTAACTAGTGTATTTTTGCTTTTCAATACTTATGTCCATAACTATGAAGACTTATATACATGTACTTGTACGTATTATATATACAAATTCCGCAGAACTACCATAAAGCCATTAAATATTTTCCAATTTGTTTGAGGGGTGAGGTAAAATAGCCCCCTTTGTAAGTCAATGCATTACCTACATTAAGGAGTCATTAAACTTAACACACCAATTAACTGAATCGTTACCGACCGCGCTGATAAATATGTATTGAGAGCGTTGTACCTCATTATTGTAATTTAAGAGGCGAGGGAACAAGGCAAATGTCGTTCATTTAAAATAAATATCGCATTTCAATTTGATATTGGGTCGTTGCCTTAACATGTATCCATATGTCAGTATCTTTTGTACTGGTAATATAATTTATTCTTTATAACAGAGGACTAAAAAGGGGTTGAACTTAGAACGTTTGTCTATGTATCTGCAGATCTGTGCAGTTGGTAAATTCAACTATATCGAGATTTAATTCGTATCTGACCTGTTTCCCAGTATCCGATTTAAGTATATTAAAATTTTGATTTAGTGTTATATCGTAACAATTTTTTGTTTTTAGGTTGTCAGAAAAATACAAGTACATAAAGATACATTTCATTTATTTAAAGTAACCTACAATTAAAGTCAACGGGATGTTGAAAAAATACATAAACGTTGGTATTAGTACAAGTAATTTATTCGAAGTAACTTACAATTAATTACATTAACAGTATATTTAAATATATAATATCATCAATAAATTTTCTAGGCAAAAGCCACCCTTAAATAATTTTCGGTTTCTTGTTTGGTCTTACTCTAACAAATTCATTTGCATATTAAAAAAAACATGTTATGAACTTGTTGGTAGCTCAATCCAATGTATAAGGTACAATTTGAATTTAACCTTTCATCCTAAAATAAAAGCAAATAAGCCCTCTCGCTTTTTATCTTAATCTGGATAGATAATACCAATTCACATTTCACTTGGGCTTATTTGGTCCAAAACGTGACTGGGTTTATCGTAAACAGGAAAAACAAGTATATTACCTATTTCAAAAAAATAAATGAACTGATCTGATAAGGATTTGATTTATTGACAGTATGACTAATATTTTAATAAGAAAACGGTGTTCATAGTGTAATATATCAAAATATATATATGTGACTATAAATTATTATTCAATGAACGTACGACTTTGTACGTTCCGTGCCTGGTAAAATGTCTGTCTCAATTACTGGAATCCCTCAAGGGCATGAATCGGCCTATGTTTGTGTATTTACACTACAAATACCAGAATTTTTAAATAAACCGTAATGAAATCGTTTTCACATTTGACAAACGATTAGAACGAATTAGTAGATTATCATAATAAAAGTTTGTTTTATGTTAAAGTTGCAGTGTGGTAAACGATAATATATTATATAAAATTGTTTTACGAACAGATTTCCGACACGCAATTTTCAGAGTACGCCAACCACTTAAACAAATCTTAGAGACGCCTCACCGCTTCGAAGTTTGCTTAATACTTTAAACTGGTAATGAAGGCATTAAGGCGCGCTGAATGCATAAGGAATGAGCAGCCACCACAGCCTCGTATATAATTAGCTTCTTTAATAGACGTTCTGAACCAATACAATGTCACCCTTTTTGTAATTAGTATTGAGTTATTGTAACAGGTTGTAAAGAAAAATTCATTTCTTTATAAGTTTTTACTTTAAATTTTTATACATTTAAAACCTTAGCAGATCCGAATGTTTCGTATATATGTTCTTTTTAACGAGATCAGAATATTTAACATTTGTGGTCACCAATATTATATATTAAGAGGATTTTTTACGACCACGTGGTGTGGCGTTTAATTACATAAATCATGGGGCACTGGGATGTACGGGAACACTTTAAGTGAGCGGAGAGGGAGACGTGGGCATTATGCTCCCTCGTGAAAGGGTCGTTTCGATGGTCGGCACCGGTGAGAGTCTGCGACATGTATAAACGCGTGATCCTATGACCCTAACATTATACTACGAATCTCACAAATCGTGAAGTGTGTGAATTTAAGTTTGCCTCATGTTCGATATAATCCAGCTTATGTTGCGTAGGCGTACGAAAACATTTTCCTCGAGAAAGATGTTAAACGTATAAGAAGTCAGATAAATGGTTGGATATGCTATATTGAATGCAGAACTTACACTAAATCCTTTATTTTCACAGAATTGGTTTTTTGACGAAAATTAACTCAAAACAAAATTAGGTTTGTAGGATATCAGCTGTAATAGTTTATTGCTATCAAAGGTTCCAGTTTCGTTTTAAATCCTTCATTTCAGTATTCCAGTAAACATTTTTAGTAATAGCAAAAGTTTACAAAAAGTTAGTTCACTAACGATGTCGTTTTGTTTATTTTTTTAACTTAGTAATTATATTTGACGAAACAAAACGCTTTGATTTGATAAACAGGATATTTATCCTAGTAAAAAGTATTTAATGGCTTCTTAAACTGTTATTTTCCTTTTATTATTCTTTTTCGTATTTGATTATTGCCTTTAGCAGTTATTAATGTCATATTAAAGAGGAGTTACTCAATAAATATTTATTTTATTACCGAAGAAAAGCAAACATATCCAATTTTATATATTCAATTCCATCTGTGAAAGATACATGTATGTACTTTGAACGCTGAAAATAAGTTTAATAATAATATTCTTTATTGATAATGGAGAGAAACAATAATACATAAAAATTGTTTTATGTAATGAAGAGAGTAAATAATGAGAATAGTAAAAGACTTTTAATGCATTGCTTTCATAAATCAAATAAACGTATATTACATTTTTATACCTCTGTTTAACCAGACACTCCGCTAGGTATTGTACTTATAAATGTATTCCATAAACTTCCAAAAGAAATGCAGTTAGCACACCGTTGGCACATTACCTTATTGTATCTTCAGATTATTTAAATGAAGACTGATTAGGTGATTTTTGCACTACTAATAAAGTTGCTCGAAGATCTGACGGCCGATAGGGGAGTAAACGTAGTACTGG
>DWLS01005555.1:0-12570 GCA_018246255.1 Pachliopta kotzebuea | reverse complement strand
AGGCGAGACTGGAAGAGAAGAACATGTTGTGCCGACCCTACATAAAGTGGGACCAGGGCAGGAGAAAGAAGAAGAGTGTATATAATATACAAACAAGATGAAAGATGAAAGAAAACAAAAAGTATGAGGCATGTGTTGTCCGTATCTGTAATATCTTATAAGATTAACAGATACTGGAATGGCCTAGGGACTAGTTTTTATGCTTTGAACAGAAAGGTTATTACTTCGATTCTCAATAAAATTTTAATTTATTAACTTTCTACAATGCTAACTTTGATCTTTCACATCTCCTTAACTAGAAGAGCTACAGACTTTTTATTTTATTGGGATTTCCCATCTCCATATCCTTTCCTTTATTTTATCCTAAAAGAGTATTCATGCAGCTCTTTCAGTTTAAAGTTACAAGTGTTACAGAGTATTTAAGTTAACGCAATAGTATCTTTTACGCTGATTCTAAAAAGTATGATAGACTATAATTATTCATATGAATTTTTAATTACACACTTAAATGAGTAGGAAATTTGTCACAGACATCATTTATTAACTTTGGTATAACTTTATACATCTGTGGGTATCACTTAAAAACGTTTTAAAACTATCAGTCTGTCTAAAAGTCAGCGTAGTTTTGTGTGTACGTTTTGACACACTTGAAATTGAGAGCATGACGTTCATGGCTCTAGAATGCTAAGCACAGCGTGAACACTTGACTATCATCTTACTCCCCCTCAAACAACAATTTTCATCGTGTTTATATTTAATACATCATGAGAATTTCCTTTTAGGTTTGATCTCTGAAGATGTTAAAATACCGTGTGCGTACTCGTGTACGCATATGTCACTTTATGCTTGTCTAGTTTGATCATCAAGCCAGAAAATTTTAATTTAAGCTATTTTTAAAACATCAAATGACGTTACAGTACAATTACTGCATAAGCTAATAAACATTAAAATATTAGTAACAAAATGTTAGACTAGTCTAATCTAAGCTTTTTCAATATAAAACCATAATTTGTTTTTACTAAAAATAAATTATATTTACTATTTTATGTGCATAGCAACAGTTCAGGTAACAATTTTTTTAATGACGTTATTAAGCAAACTGCTAATGCTTTGCCTATGGTTCATTACCGTAAACCTGAAACCAATATTTAATACGTGTTATTAACAGCTATGAAGATAAATTAACATATAGTATTAGTAATATATAATAACTGACATAATTGGTTTTATCTTAAAGCATTATCTAGTAACAATTTGTGACAAAGTTTATGTCAATAAAACCTCCAAGTAAAGCTTATACACGCAAACTTTGTATTCATATTTCGTAGGTGCAAGTTTACCAGTAAGTTACGTAGTTAAACTTTATGTATATTAACGTATACAGAAAAAAAATCGGATTAATTTTTAATTAATAGTTCGTGTTACGTCTACGGGAAAACAGTCTGATGCACATGCATTCATTCAATGTCGGTTACACGCTTTCTTTTACATGAGAACATTAATCAATGCAATAAGCAGCTTTAGTTCATAAGTGTAAACAGATTATAAAATTTACTATTATATGTATATATAGTGATGATTTATATATAAAATACATACATAGATTTATGGCCTTTGAAATACGCTTGCACTTCAACAAGAAAGAAAGATTAGATCAGAAAGAAGAATTACACAAATAAGTTATATATCTAGCAAATAACTTTTAATATGTTTTGTTTTATTCCGCGATGCAACGAAACGTGCAGTGTTCACCTAAAGTAAGTGATACGCTTGCCCATAACAACGTGGTGCTGGTCAAGATGGTATGCACATCACCACATGGCACTGATTGTATTGAGACATAAGGTGTTAAGTCTTATTATCCCAGTTGTGTCACTAGTATGCAGCTCCGTTCACACCGGAACACAGTTAATATCATCATCATCATTTCAACCGATGGACGTCCACTGCAGGACATAGGTCATAATTATAGCACATTACTATTATTGATCTGTCTATTTGGCGGTAGAAATAGAGCTATGGTGGTACCTAAAGGTGTCCTACTACTGAGACCTACCACCAGTTATGTTAATATTGTTATCGTAACGTAGTAACAACACCAAAAGGAGAAATTTCTAGAGTCTCTGCTCTTATTTAATCTAGTAGCTTTAATACGTACAGCATCTTCTATAAAAAAGAACTATATAACGTTTGTTATACTATCCGAAGCAGGCTAATGAACATATATCTAGAAGTATCTTTTAAACTTCTCTTTGGAAAAAAAACACTAAAAATCTTTTACTATTGTAACAATGTATATTTTTTTACATAAATGTTATAAATGTTGTAATAAAAATATACCGTATTAAAGTCTCAGTTTCCAAAAGTAGTGTTCCAGTACTTATTTATTTTTTTGTTACCTTATAAGGCATTGACTTAACCTATTAAATAAGCGAATGCCAATAGTAATTATTTACTTATAACGTAGCAGCGTTACAAATATTTTCATTATTTACTTTGCTCATTGTGATAAGTACGAGAGAAGCTGCTTCAATGCACATATATAAAATGATAAAAATTTTGTTTATATTCTTATCTCACTCTATTATAATAATGTAAACAAATGGGATATATAAATAATGTCTTCAATAAACAGACCTTTGACATCGGCAAGTTCTGGCACACGGTGTGACTCTGCCAAACGGTAAATATACTGGTATGAAATATGTGACAAGGTCGGTGCGGTCTTTCTGCCATACGACACTTGTGGTCTGCATCCAGATACGACTAATTGATGTTTCCTCGCTTCTCAGATATGGAACAAGGGACAGTTTGTATTGCCGCCTTACATTTTTTGGTTTTTTGACTGCCCTTTTATTGCCGACCTCCTTCAATATTTTACGTTTCTGTTTATATATGCTTTTAAAAATTCTCTGCTTTCATTAGTTCAAATAGGCATTATTCTTTGATTTTTGTGTTATGTTTCTTTTATATGTTCATTTAGCAGTTATTGAAAGAGAATTAAAGAAATAAACATGCATTATTTTTCTCTAGATAAAACTAGGTGAACTCTGCGGATAATAGACCACATTAATCTTTTTATTATTCGTGTTAACAGAAACTTAATGTTACAAATTAAAATACTTGCTAGTAAAATTACTAAAGTTTACACATGTCCTCAATTCTTTTGATACAGGAAACGAATAACTTTGACAAGCAGATATTCTTATTAAAATTGCTCATTTAGAATACTGTCTTAGTCTTATATGAATGGTCAGAAGTTGTTGTTTCTGTATTATAAACAGTCTTTTATTTAATTGTGTATATATCTCTCTTTGCATTGTATCGTAAACATAAAAAGCTATATATTTGTTAACATGCAACATTCGCCTCATCAATGTTTGAATAATCAACCGTCTAATAAAACAAACAATGAAACAATGCATTACAATGATCGCTCGCCAGTCGAAGCGATTACTTATTAAAATTTCACCCGTTAACACTTAAAACAAACAAGTTTAGAACAATGTTCAGCGTTTGTTTAGAATGTTTACTGAACTTCCGCTAACATTTGTCGTTATAATTCACGGACAACCGCCAATTACACAATACAAGCGTGCTGCTCGCTTACGCAGCAACGGGTTCGTTCAACTCATTCATAATCATAGACAGACAGACTTGAAAACAAACAATTAGTCATATTTGAGAGCTACATTGTTTCCTTTAACATAATATTACGCAAACTTGTCATATGATCATTCGCTGAGCGTTTTATCAATCATAATACAGATTGCATAACGTGTACGGGACGATGGCTAGTCAGTGAACAAGTCATTGATAGTTTTTATTGTGTCTACCATACTTACTTTTAAAGAAAACGTTTATTAATCAATAATATACTTATAAATACACAGTATAAAATGACAAATAACACTGAGTACATATTAAGATACAGATGTGACTGTAACGAACATGTTAAGGTAAGTATTCTTTGTAAAAATAAATATCACTTCATAAGGCAAAAATAGTTTAGAAATGAAGATTGAAACACATACTCAAAAAGAGTTTCATATATACAAAAACGTTTAGTTATTTAAAAAGTTATCTTGTTATTCTTATAACAAGACCTTATTTTGATTTTTTTTTATAGATTTCTTTTTGTAAGTACAGAAAACTGAAAAGCGTAGATACAAAACTATTACGTCAGTATAAAAGGTGTAATAAAAACACGATTTCTCAATAGATTCTAGTTTAATATGAACCTGTGCAGAAACAAGTTGTTTATGAGTCTCGATATAATCAGACATAAGTAAAAGTTAAAATAAGCTGGTTTGAAATAGAAGTGAAATATACATGTTTCATAAAGTTGTAGTCACAGATGGAATAAAAGTATATTTACACTAATGCTACTTTTCATTGACAAAAAGATACAATTTCAAAGTAAGATTAGTAACTTATGCCTGTCTAGGATAACTCTCCAATTTAATACTTTTACTAAATTAAAAATAACTTCGTTATTGATGTATCTGTAAATTAATTTGAGCAAAAGTTCTACCACATATAATTATGAGTTTTATATTATATTTTAATTAAATCAGGTTACCGTATTTAATGCTATACAATCCGATAACGCCTCTGCGAGATATTCAGCTTAACAAATTTCGCAAATACACTTGTAATACATAAACTGACTCATAGCATACCTTTCCAATCCAGACTGCCCTATAATATTTTATCTCATACTGCTTTGGCGAAAGTGATCCTACTGGCATTCAGCCAGAATTGCTAGCCAACGACAGACAAATATTTTGGGGCAAATTCATCTGGGACCGGAGCGCCATGCCGGGCATAAATTCAACGATTATTTATAAAGTAACTAAATATAGCCTTTAGATTTCACGCTGACCGACATCGTTGTTATGGTTATAATTGCCGAAAGAATATACAAGAAGCAGAAAACTGGTTATAATGGTTGTTAAATCTTAGATATTAATGGTACACATTTTTATATGTACATACAAATAATACAAATTATAACGTATTATCTCTGTTGATCCTGTTTTAATAACTCATGTATTAACTACAAAGAAACTTAAAGAGTTTATTTATTTATAAGTTAAACAATTAGTGAAAAGGTTGAGCTACTTGAGCCCATGAAATACAACTTTTCAGTAACTAATTCAAATATTTGACCGGTCATAAAAATTAAATATTCTATAAAATTTTGCAGTAAATTATAAAGGTTTTTAAATGTAACTATAGATGCTTATCGCATATTTAGTAGGTATATAATCAAATTTAACGATTTTCATATTATTACGTAATATAATATTGCTCTTGGACAAACTTAATAATAAAATTACATCAGATTTTCTAACAAGTTACACATATATACCTTTTGATAAATGTAGTATACCTAAAAAATTAACATGCAATAAAGGATTTCTAACTAACCTAACCTAACCTAACCTATAGAATATTGTACACTACGCCGTTACTCAAATAACAATAAGAAAGGTATCGCGGCTCTAAAACGTTGCAGAGATCGAATTGCAGCTGCTAGTATACCACTAAAGCGATATTAACGATTGAAAAGACCTTCAACTAAACTCGAGCAAAATTCGATAGAAGCATTTTTCATGTCACACCAGGTTTCAATCTGTGGCGATTCCTTACAGCGCATTGTTATGTATGCGCTGCAGCACGCTGGAATCCCGTCCAATCTATCCAGCATTCTAAACGAGCTTCGGTACGAATAAAACGATTGATACTAATGATATTCAACTTGTAAAGTCATACATTGTTAGCTTACAATACGCGAATATAGATGAAGCCTTTTCTTTACTGATTTATTGGAACTTATAACACCCAGCAATACATGCTTTTATACTTTGACCACACAGTGCGCAGTCTATGAAAGTTGGAATAAACTAAAGAGCAAAGGTCGTGCTATCAATAGGATAGACCGAAGTAAAATACTCTTCTTACGGCGGAGGCAGATTATCCAATCCAGATGAAACTTTAACGCTGACCTTTATTCTCAGATATAAGAACTTTCCGGTTTTCTTGAAATGAGAATATTAAACGATGATATAGTTGTTGTATAACAATACAAACTGCAATTACGAAACAGTATAGAATTTAATTGGCTAATAGTTCTATGTTAAGTTCAAATTGTCATTACATGGTTTTATATATTTCCTTTAAATATTATTTTCTTTTTATTTATTTATGCAAAAAAAATTTTGCTACATCTACAATTAAGTCTTAAAAGCGGACTTAATGACTATGGGCATTCTCCGCCAGCAAACCTAGGAGGTGGGAGATGGTATGGTAGGTGAACTGGTGTAGTTAAATTTGAACATAAATTTGGCTGTACTTACTTACTCGTATATATAAATGCATACAATATTATGCATAAACACGTTTAGGGATATATATACATAAATCATAAAATACACACAAAGCAAACTAATCATGTGATTCCAAATAGTTCCCTTTGCACCTGTTATAAATATAGTTGAATATTATGACGTAATAACAATTAAAAACCCTCTTTAGTAAATTACAGAGCCATTTTTTTATATGTAAACTTCTCAAGTACTTATCAACTTCGCAACTGGTCAACTTACGTTTGATCGTTGCGTAAGATTTAAATTAAACAGTGTGCACCGAGCGGCACTCATAATCTCGGCACCAATCAAACGCTGGTGTTGCTATATATATAGAAACCGAGTGCCGACACTTGATATTCACTCGTCACAATCTGGAAAACATATTTTACAAACATACTTTTTAGGTTACTACAGCGAACAAAGACAAATTAATTTTAATCATATTAAAAAAAAACTTTTGCATGTACATCCTTATTTAAACGACAATGTTCGTCCTTCCGTCTGTCCGTCAACAATTTTCAATCTCGAGAACTACAAGAGGTAGAAGGCTGTAATTTGTCATAGAAACAGATCTCACTTAGATAAGATCAGAGCCGTGGAATTTTGTTGGTATGTGGTCGGGTTGCCGAGTTGTGGGTGCCCATGTTTCAGAATTTTGTATGGGCTTCTTGTATATATTAAACGTGATAATTCAGTAAATGATTGTAATACGTCCTTATTGTAACGAAGACGCATGGATTCAGTCTACTGTGTTTAAGCAGCCAGTGGAGGACAATATCGAGAGAGAATTGTATGATTCAGGAACATCTACTTCCATGACATCCTTCAATAAGTATTTGGTAAATTCCTGGTTCTTTACTGTCTTCCGTGAGAGAAGTCCTCGAATCCCAGCTGTAATAACATTAAGTGAACTATTTATTATGTTATGCATATCTCTGTATCTGTACTTGACTATTGGTATAAATTGACAGTATACGAAGCTGAAGAATCTGATAATCCAATAAAGCTTTTAATTGTCAGTAAATACTGTTATATAAACACAAAAAAGTTTTCTTTCTGATCTACCACAAGTATATATTTATAACTTTAAGTGATTGAAGGCAGTTCGCTAAGAGGATCAAAGGATTATTGGAAAGATTAATAATGTTATAACGTTAAATAGATTTAGGGCGATCATACTATGTATGTTGAAGTGAACTCATTTCAAATGCTTTTATGTTGTTCACTAGACTATAAATTTTATGAACTTTGATAGTGTAAATAGAGCAACGTTCGTTTGTATTTACTGCCGATAAATCCAGTAAGTATTGCTCGGGTAGTATACAAACGAAATATGTATATTTTTTTTGCAACAGCAATATTGTTAATATTTATTGTCCAATAAACATTGAAAAGTAGGTCTTGAAAGAGGTTTTTTAATTACTCTTTATTTCAAAATATTAAGCATTCCAGAGGAAGAGAAGACGAAACTTAAAGTTACAGATATAATATTTTTGTTTCTAGCACCAAAATACTTACCGAGAGATTATGTTACGGCACAATGTCCCTGTTTTAGTTACCTATGTCTACTATATTTTCGGCTTTTTTATTTACTCAGCGAAAAAGTTTCAAATGAACAAAAAATATATTATTCGCTTTGCAACTGGCTTTGGACTATAACAGTAACTCTTAATAATAAAGCTCAAGGCATTAAATGTATCTATATCTTTAACTTTAATTTAAAATTTAAAAATACAATACCTTTCGTAAAGAAATGATCATTATATTAAAGGAACAAAAAAGCTTAGCCAAAATACAAAATATATTCGTCGAAAACCCCATTCGTTGTGCACTTTTAAGCCGTCACTCGGAGCATCTAAGACTTCGTACATAGAACAATCCGTTTTACAGAGAAGGCCTATATCTTTTAATATGTAACTTATTAAATTAAATACAAGAATCTAAATTTTTTTAATAAATAGTAAACAATTAGTTTAATTTAAATAGTTAAAAGGTTTATAATTATACTGGTGGTATGTGCCTATTGCCAGAGACCGTCTAGGTAAGTACCATCACAGCTCCTATTTCTGCCGCATAACAGTACTCTCAAAACATTACTGTAATCTAGTTTGTGAGTGTTGTAAGGCAGTGAAATTACTAAGATAACGAAACTTAATATCTTCTGTCTCAAGGCGACGATCGCAACGTAATGTTATGTATACCATCTTAACCACCGCCAGGTTATGGGCAGGCGTATCATCAAGTAAACATTTTGCTCCTCGTGTCGCGCCCTCGAATAAAAAAGTGTTGCCTAGCATATTTTTTTACTTTATAATTTAACAAAAATTTTATTTCTTATAACAAACAATAACAACATATCTTTACTTAAGATCTTTACTTAATGTTATATCAATACTATTTACAATTATTGTTAACTTATTAAACTAAAAAACTGTAGAATTTAGTATTAAATTGTAATAATAAGTGAACTACTTCGTACCTTTAGTAACTCTATGTTGCCCTCAAGAAAAGCTGGGGATTTGTCAAGGGTTGATAATGAATCCCCTTGCAGCGCATCTTGTTCAGGAAATGGCTGCAAAGTGTTTTTCTATTCTCCCACTAAGAAGTAAAGAAGGGCGTGCGTTTGTATCAATATATACACAGCTTATGATGCTTTGTTAACTGCACAAAGAGAAGCATACCAGTCATATGATATCTACATAAGAGTGCTGTAAGAGAACTCTTTTTAGGGTTAAGCTCGCCTTTGTGATGTTACTTTTATTAAATTAGTATTATTATATATATATATACGTGTAAGTGTACATAAAGAATAAATAAATAAATAAAATAAAAAAAAGAGTAAACTAACGACAATGTCAAAGCATTTTTTTGTAGATATTTAGTTCATAATATTGCATTGCACGCTTTTAAGCATAATATATGAAACTCTAACTATGTAAAAATCTTTTTGTAAACCATATCCATGCAAATAAAGATTTATTTATTTGCATGGATATATATACAACAGATATCATCATTAGTCGATAGACGACCACTGCTGGACATAGGGCTCCCTTAACAATGTGAGGATTTGGGCTAACCTTCATTGCTAACCCAATGCAGATTGATAGGGAGCCAAAGCCTCGTCTGTTGTATAAAAGGATGCTACACCACGAACATGTGAAATTGGCTTGGATCCCGTGAATTGTTGTGTGGGACCCCTTATACCACTACAACAGACATACTATCTGGAAAAGTGCCCAATTATTTTTATTAACAAACTTTAAGGTGTTTATAGTTAAGCGCAATATTTTATAACATAACTGAGATAATGAGATTTAACATCTTTCGATTAACTGTATGCAAGATTAATAGTAACTATCAGATCATAGTCTTCCCGTTTTGTTTTGTTGTGTTTTATTTAAAAAAAAATGCTGTAAATCCTCTGACAATGTAACCCGAACAAAAGATTCCAAGCTTAATCTCTTCATTTCTCTTACTGCGTACATCTTAGAAAGCGAAGACATTTAGCCCGTGCAATGGGGCGCGGCAATTTATGTACTGTGAAGCCTTGATGCATTTACCGCAACGGGGTGTATCCACCCCTACCTTCCGTATCTGCGAAACATATTTTAATCGTGTATACCTCACGAGACCCGAGCCAGACAACGTGAATTTTACCCATTGTAAAACTTTTCTAAGGTACAAAAAATGTAAGAAGAAAGAGTGAATTGATTTTTAAAATACAAAGAGATTTCTTTTATATAATAGTACTTAAATAAGATTGAATTTGAATCATTACTCTTTTAACTTACTTGTGGAGTACCAAATGCAAAAGGTCCCTCACAGGCTAAGTAGCGTTCTGTGGGAGAGGCTTATATACAACAGTGAGCTGCCACAGGCTCTTGATGATCATGATGATGAACCTACATACCTGCAAATCAAAATTTATGTAAATAATAAGTAATAAAATGCAAAATTATATCAAAAGAACTACGTTAGTTGAAGACCGAATATTCTTTCTCATATACTTCTTTTGACATTTTTGGTGAATTAACGTCGCAACTAATGCCTCTTCCGTTATATGTTAATATATCCGGTTTCGCGCAGGACTATTTATCTATGTGTATGTAAACTGGTTTATTTTACTACAATCGACACAAATTTTTATTTTACTAAACCCGCCTCTTATCTGTAACCCACTTACCACAATCGGAGCTCCCAAATGTTTGTTGTACGTTATTAGTGGTTTTATGTTTACTTATATCATTAATTACTTAACAATTTTTGTAATCGTTTAGTCACATGTTTAATTGCCCCCGTTGCTTATTAATTATATAATTTGTTTAAAAATTTATATATAACTTTAAGATATTTGTTTTTAAGGTATATTTATTTATGAAATAAAATTTTAACAATATACATGCAACACTGATATTCTTTTTAAAATCTTTTAATAGAAAGAGGAAGTTGTCTCTCAGAATACCTACATGCTTGTTACATTTCGCAATCTCTAGACATCTGTTCCATTTCCTTTGAAAACAGTTGAGAAAACTGACTTTCATATGAAATGCCGAACATAACTCCTGAGGTATGTAAGAAAGCGAATAAAAATAGAAGTAACATATTTAATTAATAAAAATCTCTACGGTATTAATCTCCTGTTAAATTAATACAGATTTATTGCCGGTTTAGTTTTTGAAAGCTTGTTGTGTCCATGAATTTGTAGAGATTTTATTTTTGAATTGAAATTTTCTATGATGAATTTTGTGAGGTTTAAAATGGAAGCAAGGTGTGATTATAAGGTTTAAAATTAAATATATACATTAAAAGTTATTTTTTTAATTTTTGTCTTTAAATATAGAAATAAATCTTTAAATATCTTAGAATGCACAACAGTAATCAATGCATATAATATTTTATTCCGTATCATGACTTACTATTTACAAATCTAACTATAACAATATAATACCTTATTGATTTTATCCTTTATCTTTATTAATAATGGCAACCCTGGTGTTAACTAGTCCAAGTTTGATTTAGGGCAGGAAGTATCTGCTTTTGATCTTTGTCTTTGGCTCTGCTAATGTATATATCTTGTCAATTAAACATTGTTGCCGAAATACGATATTACTAAAGTTGTTGTCAGAACTAATTATCTTATAGACTTATTGAGATTAATAACCTTTTGTAGTTGTTAGGTTACGGCTATATGAAATAATGAAAAACTTTATCAAAAGCTGTTTCTCTTAACAAAGTTTTAGATAATCTACTTTTAATTGTTATATAGTGTGTATTAAGCATGCTTGCATAGAATACCCAGGGTCTTTATAGAATCAATAATTTATACTTTTGATAGATGGATTATAAAATGTTATGGTGTCAGATGTACAATATCGAAAATATCCCAGTTATCCAAAATGCATAATATCTGGCCCCAGAGTCAAATACAGAAAGTAGTCTTTAACATACGTGTTAGACGATAACCACTGGACTACGGGGTCACTTATGTTATTATAAATAATATCAATCCGACCTATTTTTGTTTGTGAGCAATATGCAATAACATATGGTTTGCGAATGTTCTCGCCTAACACATTTCAACGGTTCCCTTGTTCTAATTCTCAGACCGCAGCGACGCCCGCGAAAATTATTTAAAAAGTTTTTAATTAAAAACATCACGTGCTGGCCATTACGCATACCTGATTTTTTTTTTAGGATTTTATCGCGGATTACTATAGACAACAAAGCGTGTAACGAATTTAAAAAAGGAACGCTGATGCTATTTTTTGAAATTAGAATAAAAATTCGCGGGGTCGATTCTAATAAAGGATAATAGGGGCAGTGCCATGTTTTCAAATGCAAAATGAATGCAGTCGAGTGGACCGCAGCTTGGAGCGCCGTCTTGAGCAAAGCTCCGTACTCAAGCTTTACAGGAAATTTTAATAAAGCTGCAAAGGAACTTCGGAACTACGCATATTATTTTAAATTTTAAACATTTATTAAATATTCAGCATTCATACGAGTGTTGCTTCATAAAGTTTTCTTTTTAATCTAAACAGAGTCTCATATTTGGTTACAAAACATAAACACATTGCTAGTCATTATAACAAAAGTTGTTTCAAGGATGCTGCGTTGCGTAAAAAATCAACACCTGACTATGATCAATGTCCCATCGCTTACATAAAACACACACTTAGATTACAAACTCGTAACA
>DWLS01005554.1:0-12570 GCA_018246255.1 Pachliopta kotzebuea | reverse complement strand
TAAAAGTAAAATTAATAATAATCTGTTTGTAAGCGAAATTTCACGCTAAAGTATTTATAAAACACTGTAATAATCGTTATTGATTATTTTACGCTCCAAATAGCATACAACAACAAGTACAGTAAACGACAGAAAGTGAAGTAATCAATTGCACTCATTCAACGTACAACTACATGCTGTTTGTACTACTTACTAGTGTAACAAAACTAATCATTTAAAAGAATATGTCATCCAAACTTAATGAACATTCTGTTCGACAAGTCGCTCCGTCGATATGCTACTTCAGTGTCTGACTATACTTCTGTTTTATAATGGTATTGTGCAAATATTACTGTCCTTCAATTTGCAAACCAATAGAGTCTGTATTACAAGATTCTATTTCAAATATATATGTATCTTTTATACGTTAAAAATCATTATTTTGCCTTTAAAAGATTTTACTTCCTTAGATACAGATTAAGACATCTTAAATAGACATCAAGTTGATCACGTCTTTCTCTATTAAGTGTTATGCATTTTTAGGCTTTCAGATTAAACTATCAATCATTCCAAGAAAGACATATCTACTGTATATCCCGTTTTTATAGTCAGGTTACAGTTTCAAAAGAATTTAAAAATATTACCCATTCCTTTTTGGGCCTCCGCTGCGTTTTTAAGGGACACTTTAACCAACTCGTTCCGCTCATTCATAGCTTTATAGAGTTCCGTAATTTTTGGTACTGAGAAATCGATCATAGTGTCTTCCACGAGCTAGAAAAATCTCTTATATATAGACAGTCTATGTTATACAAACAAATCAAGCAATAAATAAGTTCGTAATTTAACACTTGTTTTTTCTAAGATCTGGTAAATAAGTTATTTGAAAAGCTTCTGTACTAAATTACCGGTAACAACAACAACAACTAAAACATTATCTTTTTAGATAGAACAAAAGTTCGGCTATTATTTACTCTTCATAAGCGCCGCCTTATTAAACCTGAAGATTGGTGAACGTTTAGCTCGTCTCTTGATTTAGATGAATAAAATAAAATATTACTGCTAAATAGTTATGCAATAACAAAAAGAAAGTATTTGCATTTATTTCATATTTTTTGAATACCTGACTATAGTAAGAGCAGGCTACTTTAGCTGTATCATAATTATTGACTGTAATCTCATACAAATCTTTCAGGCAGCACTCTACTTCGCAGATGTTTTTCGTCGATACCGGCGGAGGGAGACGTTTACATACAGTCTTTTCCTCGTCTAAAAAAAAAAGTATTCTATATCCATCAATCTCCTATATCTCCTTCATCAGCCGAAACATTTATATGAATACGAACATGTAATATTATAATATGTAACATATCTTAACTCAAGAAGAAATTAGAAGAACAAGAATATTAGAATCGCCAGTGATTAAAACCATGTGACTAGTTACATGTACTTCTTTCGGTATAATTTTTGTGTATATGCCTTTTACTACAAAATAGCAGATTACTCAAAAAAAGCTTACATGATTTTGACTTAATAGAAGAGTTTTCCTTACCTTCTGTCTCTCCTTTTGGCTTCTCGGTAATAGCTGTAAAAATAAGGTTTTAGATAACACGACAGAGTTTTATTGTCTCATTAATCTGAACCACTTAGTTTTAAGTAGTTTAAAAATATTACTAATATATTTTGCAAATCAAGTTACAAGCATATTTAATAGAAGAGTAGTTAAAGATATTCAATGAATTCTACAACATATAATATGAAAACTAATTTTAAATATATTAAATCACATTAGTAGTAGATTTGAATTTGTTTTATTCTTACACAATGTCTAGGAGATCCGAAAGGAAAAAAAAATCAATAGTGAGTTAATCGAGTTCTAGTTTTCTATTGAGAAGATTAAGCTTCCACTTGGGACCTAGTAAAAAGAAATGCTTGTAAGTCACTGGTATTTTACATACCAAATTCCTCTCAGTCGCTTCTGTGATCACATAGATTGACTTAACATCGAGCGTCTATTGATTATATTCCTACGAATTAAAATTACCTATGAACTAAGAATATTTTAAAGTATAAATAAAACTTACATGGAATCAGTTCCCCAGTTGCAGGGTCAATTGCGCACTTATCGTCCTTGTGTATGTAGTTCTTAAATTTATCGATGCACTGCTGTATGAAATCGTGGTAACTCATATTCTCTTGATACAGAACAGCGATGAAATCGTCGAACCACGGAGCGTAGATCGTGAGCCAGTCGCGTATTTCCGGTGACCGTCTAAAAAATATTGAAAATCATACGAACTTTCGTAGTGGTAGATCTCTGTTGCCGGCAACCGTATAGGTAGGTATCATCGCGCCTCCTATTTCTACCGCCAAACAATACTGTGCAAATATTACTTTGTTCTGGTTTGAAGAATGCTGTAAACTAGTGAAATTACTAGGTTACGAGACATAACACTTTATGCCTCAAGATGATGAATACAATATTAAGCAATGATATCATCCTAACATACGTTACATCATTATGGGCAGAAGTATCAATTAACATCAGTTCAAAATTTTGCTCATCTCATAGCTTCTTTAAATAAAAAAAAAACAGTCACATATGTACAATTACAGTTCCTGTTTAAGAACTTGTAAACTATTCGATATTTTCCACCATGATCACTATAACTAAAATAAGATATTTCTTTTCACCACAAATATAATAATAGAAGACATTATGTAAAATCAAAAATTACTATGAATATAAATTAGTGCGAAAAAGTACTAATACTTTAAAATTAATTAATAAAAAAATTATACCCAAGGATGCGACGTCACAATTTTTAATTATAGACCAATTTTCAGTTCGGTCAAACGTTTACTTTGATAAGATTACGAAGTCAGTACGAAGGTATTTATAGAATAAAGTACATTGTATTTGAAAATACGCAGTTAGGTCAGGAAATGGAAGCAGTTATTTATAATAAGGAACGCACTGAGCATAGACGGCGCATGCACCAACCAACGTTGTAAGGAACATCGCGCCCCAGAAGAGAGTGTCGTCCGCCGGCTTGGGCGGCGGCGGTGGCGGTGGCAATGGGCATGGCTCCCTCTCCGGATACTTCCTAAACTTGAAATTTGGAGAACCTTGGGATATTCTCACAAGCCGATATTCTATCTGTTTGGGATACTGTAAGGGAAAAAAACAATGAAAACTCATATCGACAAAATTAGAACATAGCAGATACACACCCACCAAACTTTTTTTATGCGAATTCACGATGAGATGAATAAGGCGTTCGCCCCATGGTAAATTTTACGCCTGCCGATAACGTGGCGCTGGTTAACATGATATACGAACACCACATTGCTCTCGTCGCCTTGAGACATAACATGTTAAGTCTCGTTACCTCAGTAATTTCACTAGCTTACATCACCCTTCAAACCGAAATACAGTAATGTTTGCACATTACTGTTTGCCGGCAGAAATAGGAACTGCAGTTATACCTAGCTAGACAGTTTTCAGTAACAGAGAGTTACCACCATTAAAACTTTTTCAACTTTAAATAAGAAATTTGAAAGAAACTTATTTCCAAAATTACTTCAAGAGCCAATACATTAATGACGTAAAATTTTAGAACTGCAATCCCTATTACGGCTTTGTACTAACATTACTGTACTCTGTTTAGAAAGACATTACCGCTAGTGATATTACTGAGGAAAAGATATATATTTTTTATGACAAACACAAAGCAAGTTATATGTATTTTCATAATAAACAATAAATTATCGACGAAAGGTTACGTACCATTCAAATTACCCTCCTGCTAGTCTCATCGCTTAGGTAAAAAAAATAAGAAGGTAAAAAATTTCAACTGGTTTCAAACTTTTGATTTTTTAATTATTACTGTACACTTTTTTATTTGATATTTGGTTTTAATGTTCCTATCATAATAATTATCAGCCTATAGGTGCTCAGTATTGAGCATAGATCTTAAACAGCTGTCAAATTATACTTACCAGAACTGTTCTTGTTTTAAGGAATTGGCTCGCTATCCTTAACATTTCGCTTCATTCCCTTGTTATATTTCGTTCAGAATACTTTATTTCGTCTTCTCAAACACTTGAAACTATTTACATTTTTGTGACAGATGTTTTTGACAACTCTAAGAAAATAATAGGAGTGAACTTTAAAAAAAAGGTTCGCTTTTTTATAAAGAAAAATGTGTTATCGTTTATTACTATTAATTTATGATTCACCGTAATTATTTAATAATGTACTAGTTTTTACTAGCTTGTGGGGGTGTTGTTAGAACTTGTTACTAAAATAGCATCATCGTCATTTCAATTATAATTTGATTAACAAACAAAATGATATTCGTCAACTAGACACAGGTCTTTTAAGTTTTTTCCACCAAACACCCTTAAACAGACCTCATAAAGTTCTCACTCTTGGGTCTCGGCCCGCTCTAAGGAGAATCGAGCCCATTAATAAAAATGTTCTTCATCAGCCGATAGACGTCCACAGATGGACATAGGCCCAATGGTGAGGGATTTGAGTCGTCTCTCACCACGCTTGTCCAACGTGGGTTGGTGGGGAGCCAAAGCCTCGTTTGTTGATTAGCAGCAATACACCACGAGCAGCTGAGGTTGGTTTGGGCCCCGTAAAGTATTGTGTGCGACCCCTTACACCCCATATAAATAAGCGAAAATCAATTTATTTAGTAATGTAACCTTTAAATTCGTTTCTTAAAAAGTTATGGCAGTTGAAATGATGAACACCTATTCAATTAAAAATATCTCGAGAGGTAAATGATGATAAATGGATGATAAAATAAAAATCAGTCTTGAACATTTTATTTTTAATTACATTTGAAATATTTACACAAATTACTACTATCTAGTAACGAACGTATTACAGAACTTTAAATTTCAACAACTAAGCACATGTGTTCGACGTGTCTCATTTAAATGCATGTTATTTTTCGTTCTACATAAAGAATTTAATAATAGCAAGTGTTTGAATTGAAAAAAAAATACCAACAATATTGTACTAAAGAAAACCTTTTCGTTTTAATAAATAATAAATACGTCATCCTTAGAATGACTGGATGAAAAAAATATCTACTGTAACAATGGGTTCATTATAATTTTTTTCTTTTAATCAATCGCTTCGCTTCACGATTTAATAAAATAGTACCATAATGGTATAAATCAGAGAAGACTCATCCTTACTACATGACAATAAGTTACAAATTTCTTTACTCGTCTCAATGTTAACATTTCATTTCTTCCCGTACTGAAGCATAGTAAAGGATTAACCTAAAATAAATACTAAATTAAGTACTGCTAAAGATATTTTATGTATTCATATGAAATAAGGATTAATATTGAATTTAGGATTCAAACGATTTCTGTAAATTAACAAATGTTAATAATAGTCGCCCATCTTATGGCAATCAATACAAAGAAATGAAGCATGGCCATCTATTTAGAAAATAAACCCCAAAAACCATTTTCCTCAAGAAAACAATTTTATGGAATTTATCATCTTTTCAGCCTATTTCTGCTTATATATTCCATGCATTTAATACAGAATATACAGACAAAGGAAATTATTATTTTATAATGAAAAATAATACCTTTCTATTGCGCCCCTGGGCCTCAATTTTTATTCGTATGATACTACCAAAATAATAGCCCAGCTATGGCAGTACTGTGGACATAGGAAGCGAAGCGATTTTTAATTAGTTTAAGAGTAAAGCAGGCCAGAGACGGCGGCGTGCGCCATCACCGCCTCAGCGGCCTGTTTCACTTCGAGATGGCGCCGCGCCGCATTCGCCCAATCGCCGGCGGCCGCTCTTGGTGCACCCTGCAGCAGGTTTACGTACTTCAGCGCAGACTGCAGGTCACCGTGATCAATGTGGTACCTGATAAACAACCCAAATTTAGCCGTCTGTACCCCAATGGAAAATCCTAACAGATATGATTGCTGACATCATAAGAAAACTGTCATGTTCATAGAACAAAAGCTTTCGTGTACATATAACATCGGCCAACCCTTGATCATTTGACGACAAGAGTCGCCCGATCTTTACAAAGTATGCTAAGGACATTGTACAAAAGGTAATAAACTGGAATAAAACGGTAAATGAATAAGATATAAATGTAAAGACGCAAAAGTAAAATGCTATAAAGGAAATAAGTAGAAGGAAGTGAAAAGTAAAATGTGAAAATGTAAAAATTGTAACCTTAGATTAAAAAATAATGAAAAGAATTGTAAAACAGAGTTAAATGTAAAATGTTAATTAAAATAATAACATTAAGAGACAAAAAACTGTAAAGATGAGGCGATTTTTGAAATGAGAGGCGATGCATGGAAGGAAAAAAAATTAAATAAAGATAATGTAGAGTGAAAGAAATGAATTAGGAAAGTAGGAAATAAATAACAATGGAAAAGAATAAATAAAGCAACTCAAAGTCCCTTACCCAATACACGAAAGGGAACGAGTAGTAAAAAAAACTCTTGATCATTGTAGTGAATAAATATATAATAAATATAAGCTTGGCGTTCGTTATGAGAGAAAACTTGGGCTCTCAGCAGAGGGACATTAAGTGAGTTGATTATTTATTTACTTTGTATCACTTTATCATTTCTACTATTCTATGCAGACAGATAAACTCTTTATTGCTCACATAAATAGTTATTACCTTGCTCTTTGAATTATATCAAACGTGTCCAATTTGGAGAAGTCGGTAGGCTTGTTTTTTAATTCATCCTCAGGGATCTCAGCGAACTAAAAAAAAAACGCAAAGCTAGTATGAAAATATCACCCTACAATGCAACATGAACGAAAACGAACAGCCTCCGAGGCAGTCACCAGCCGCTTGCTTTACAACACTAAGACTCCCGGTTTAACACCAGGGTTATATATCGTAAAGTTTGGTTAGAGATAGGGTTTTTCCGACTTGAAATCTAATTTTTGCCTATTGTAGTCAAAACATTCAACCTTTTGGAAAAGCAGTTTGGATTGAAGCCAGGACAAGAAGTAAACAGGCAGCGAGGCGCCGTCGCGACCTATTAAAGCAACTTTAACCGCAGTCTTCTCCATCTGTAATAATCCAAAAAAGAATATTTGAATTTGCGGAACCATATAAAATTACACAAATTTTGGAAAACATGTAATTCTTTTGTTTTACTACACGCATTCCTACTCAAAGACATTACCTTGTCGAATTTATCATATAGACATTTCTCAGTGGCGACACCTTTCTGTCGCGCTTCGGGCGAGATGCCGTTCAAAACGGTTTCAACCAGTCGATCGTGTTTACCTGATGAAAAACATTGATACATAAATCCACATAAAAAGATAAATAGTTTAGCACGCATCATTAGAAGTTGAACGTCATTAATTAATGACGAAAATTTATAGATGTATGAACATAACTGTATATAGTAAAATGGAAACGAGTATAATGAACAAAGGAACATACCAGCTTTTTCTAACGCCTTAATTTCGTTTTCGATTTTGGCCTCGGTGCCGCTCTTCCTCGTTGCGGCAAGCAGCGCTTCGGCAGCCGCCCACAGCGACTGCGAGCGGCGAGCCTCCTCTTCAGCCTTCGCTCTTTCTATAAAAAAAATAAACAATTGGCTTTACTTGACCTACTTGTCAAAAACCATACACTAGTGAGACTAGGTAGTGATCATGAGCAGTCTCGCTAAACATCTTCAACACGATACTTTAAGAAAAAAAGGAGGATTTTAAAAACTTCTTCTCTGAATTTTTTATATTATTAGTAACTTTAGCAAGAGCAAATATCAAATTATTGTTAATATTAACAATAGATTTCAGAAAATACAGAAATATTCAGTTCTTATATCTTACAATAAACGTGTTTTCATCTATATAGTTTTATTTGCATTTATATCGCTAATAAAAAGAAAACAAACTACACTCACTTTTGAGTGTCTGCTCTATGGCCATCAGTTTGCCGGCCATCGCCGCCATATCCTTCTTAAATACAACGCGCTCCTTCTCTACTTGCTCCGATACCGTTTTATTAAGTTTACCTAAAACCTGCAAAGGATGCCTTTTGTAATTTTTTTTTACAGTTTAACCGATTAGGATGAGAAGACACTGGAGATATCTGTACAAACTATAATTATACATATTACTAAATAAAACATGCGATATTAAAAAAGGTTATAAGCCAAAAAAATGCTTTCCACAATGAACATGAAGCCTAAATTCTAAATTAAAGGATACTTTTTTTAGTACTGATATTAAACACCAACCTCTCTATCTTTAGCTTTAAGCTTCTCTTGCAAGACTTCTTGCTGGATCTCAAATTGTTTCTTCAACTGTTCTTTCATCTTTCTGTTTGCCTCAGCTTGTATAGCCAAACTCTTAAAAGTAAGTTTTTTATTATCATCGAGGTATAGTATCAATTTCACAAAACATAAAAATGTTGCCACAGGTGGTACTTGGAGCATAACAATATAAAACTTTATTCAATATATGTTTTATTGTAATTTCTAAATTTTAATTTAAGTTATATTACATAAACTCTATGGAGTGATTAACTGCTTGCCTAACGTCAAAGTGCTTGATTAAATTTGGGGACTATATATTGGGAAGTTTACTTGAGGGCTCTAATTTTTCACATCCGCACGGTTTATTATAACCACATATTGCAAATTTGTTATAACAACATGCCGATGTGACACAGAATCACTGTGATGGCTGTGTTCCCGCTGTTAACATGACAGGAGTATTCTCAGCGAGCACACTTCACAGTCCACAAGTTGTAACTTTAACACTGAACAAAATTGAAGTTTAGTGTTAGCGTATTGTACATTAAAAACACCATATTACCTTCTTTTGAAACTCCAACTCTTTCTGTATCATCTCTCTTTTAATTGTCTCTTCAACTTTAGCCTCAATGATTGCCTTCTCATCATGACCTTAATAAGAAACAAATATAATAATTTGAATAAATCACAAAAACCAGCACTGATTTATTTAAAAAAAAAATCTTCCCTATATCATTACTATAATACCCTAATGTTCCCACTGTTGGAACCCGAAGGCCATTTTCTTTTAAAATGAATAGCTTATTACTATGAGAAAAGAGTCAAGGCAATTTTTTAATTTCCTATAATTTTTGCTACTGTCAGTAGTCATGAGCAGGGCCAAGTCCGTTTCTTTATTCTTCGAACTGACAAGACTAGCAGAAAGTTCATCTGATCCTTAGTGATGTTCAGCTTCAATTTTACTTTTTTATGTGATTTACAGCTACAACTATACCATATACCTAACTAATGTCTTATAAAGTTTTAGATAGAAGTAAACCTTACATTCAATCGCTCGGTTTATTTTCAATTCTCTTACAGTTTCAAGTTCGGCAATAGCATTTTGCAAATATTGAACCTGAAAAAAGGATACTAATCAATTGCTGTAGAAAAATAAATACAAATTTTACATGCCTACAATAATAATTTTGTTTTAAAATAATAAATAAACAAGTACCTTCTTCAAAGTATATGCCAACAATAAATCGGTGTCTCCTTGCAATTCCAGCTTCCGGGAACTGAGATCAATGCCAGGAAATAACATTTGCAATTCATCTTTGAACTCTGTTCTTGCAGCCTCTACCTGTAAACATATTAATGTTGAAATATTTACAGTGGACTAAACTCTTCATCATTGGTAATATAGTATTAAGTTGCATGGTTTTAGTGATGTTAGGTGTCAGTTGCCAAAGACTGTCAGGGTAGGTACTACCAACAAGCAACTCCTATTACAGCCACCAAACAGAGTTCATATATTAATATGTTCCGGTTTTAAATACACTGTAGCTAGTGAAATTGTTGGGGTAACGAAACTTAACATCTTATCTCTCACAGCAACGCGCACAAATGTTGCAGTGTACATCACTAGCACTACATTGTTATGCGCAGGCGCATCACTTACCATCAGATAAACGCCCTGCTGTCGTCTTGTCGCTTCGCAGGATAAAAAAACATTCAGATATGCACAACTACTGATGTTTCATGGTGACCAAGACTTTAAAGTCAAAAAGAATCATGATTAGTAATGTTTACCCCACCTTACTCCAATATTTATCGCTCAGAACTGCCTTTTCTTTCTCCTCCTTATAAGCGATCTCGGCCTGGTGGAGATCAGCTCGGAAGTTCTTAATGTAGCGATTGGTGGCCGCTATGCTCTCTGGTGGGGCTTTGACACCTGCCTTGATCATTCGATCCAATGTCTCTAGAATTGTTATTATTTTTGGATAAGACAACCAAAGTTATAAAATAAACGTCAAAAAGACTCGCTTCTAATTATTATTGCTGGGACATACAGTTCTCTCACAAACAGATAGTGGAGGTAATATATCCAATGCATTACAATTTAATAGGGTCAGATATCACATGTTTATTACAGTTGTTAGATCTTGGAACATGTTGTCAAGCTCGATGCGGATTAAATTCGCACTTCTTCAAGAGGTATCGTTCATAATTTAACTACCATGAAATTAACATAAAAGTATGAAAGTAAATCTCGTTACCTCAGTGATATAAGTAACTATTACACCCTTTATACCAAGACATAGTAGTGTAAGTACACTTTCGAATGGAAACGCAGTTTCTGGCATGAGTGCTCCGCTATCAGTATAAGTTATTACAATCTCTTTTGTGTTAGTTATTACAAACTCTTCAATAATAATAGAATTATAATTACCAATGGCGCATCTAGCTTTAGCGGCGGCCTCTTGCGCCTTCTTTATAACAGCGTCTCTTTCGCTTTGAGCGCCGCGGACTGCCGTGAAGTATTTCTTATCCAAATCATCGATAGAGAACTCCATTATCTGTATAATTAAAATTTAATAAATCCGAGTAAATCACATCCACAGTGATCCATACCATGATAAAATGTGGTTTTAGATATCATCATACTATAAATCATATAAGATTTTCATAAACTTACATTAAAAAGCGCCTTGTTATAGTCTTGACAATGTTTGGTCGCCTTTTTATAGTTGTCAATGGCGATTTTTGTGTTTTCATGCATTTCATGCTCCAACTCCACCATATCTTTAGTTATCACAATAGGCTCAGGTTGGTGGGGCTGGCATTCATCTGTTTGTACGAGTGTCACTGCAAAATTATTAATACTGTATACTATACTAGTAAACATGTATAGGACATTTGTTATTAATACATGTAAAAAGTCATGAATTTAGGAAATATAAATACTTATTTCTATCAGTTTTAAACAAATCATTGTCATCAGCTATCAGTCACCTACTGGGGCATACAGGTCTTTTCAAAAGATCTCAGAGTTCTACCCAGGCCTGTGCTGCTTGCGTCTAGTTAGGTGAAATTCTGCACCAATGTAACATGAGACCTGAGGTATTCACATAACCTGTTAAACTGGAGATTTATACATAAAACAGGTATAAATGTGTGTTACGTTATAAAGTACAACACTTTTGTAAAGAAGTATCTGTATTCCATGGTGATACACTTATAACAAAGTAAAGAAAATACTTAACTTTCTCCTTTCATTGAATTAAAAATTAAACGAATTGCAAAAATTGGCTCCTAGAATTAAGTTATGAAGAAACTGAAAAGTTATTGATTTCATCATAATTTAATTTCGTTAATACATGAACTTACATACACACAATTATTTATACACTTAAATGCACACATCACACTTGCTTTATATATTACAACTATTTAAATCTTTTTTTAAATGCTGAGATCAAATCTAAATTGTAGCTAATTTTGTGAGGACAACAGTACACACTTCTGTAATACATGTGTAAATCTAGGGCAGAAGTCAGAGACTACAAAAATTGTTATGTAATCTTTTTTCTGATAAATAAAGATTTATTAATTTATATATTTATTTAATACAGATTATCTCCTCCAACAATATAAAGCGGTATTACTTTCACACAGTTAAAAATATCTTATACAGTAAGTATTTTACCAAACTGTTATTTGTAGTGTATTTGATAAAACTATTTACCAGTAGTTTCAAGTTCCGGTTTCAAAGGTGGTTTCTCTTCAACATAAAGTGGTTCAAATTTTGGAGGGGGCACTGTTAAACAAATGAATGAGTTGTTAGTTCATTGTTATGTAATATTCATTCACAGCATGGACTACATCATAATATTAATGTCATTGTCATCTTTGGATGAAAAAAAATTTAATTTAATATGTAAAAAAACTGAACATGCTTTGTGATAAAAAATTTGATCCATAATATACATTAATAAAGAAAACATAGGAAATAATGTCTTGTGTTAGTTATTTTATGACAATATTAAAAAAAGAGATGGTTCAAACAAGTTATGAAACACCTTATATATTATTAACAATATCTTACATTGATAATCTTTGGGTGCAAAGTGTTCAGCAGCATCTTTGTCTAGATCTTGTTCTGACCTTTGTTTAAAATCAAGAGGTGAGACACCTTCCTGTAAATAACAAGAATTGGGCTATAGTTTGTAATGGACATTATAATAATCACAGGACACACAATTCTTCTTGGAAAGGTGAACTTTAAAACCTTATTTATCTTAAACTATCAGTGAGGG
>DWLS01005553.1:0-12570 GCA_018246255.1 Pachliopta kotzebuea | reverse complement strand
TTTATGTATATATAAATATATATACATATATATATATATTTTTTAATATTGATAAGTTACCATTCGTGTTCTGAGAAAGTATGTATTATTTCCATTATGTTTTATTAGTATTTTTCTTTTTCTACCTCTCATTCTATTGCTTCATACCTCTTCCTTACTTTCAGACATCGCCTTTCATACCAAACTCACCGCATCTTTACTTTACATCTATTATATATCTACTTCTTTTCTGTTCATAATTTCTTTCTACAATTCTGATTTGTATACAATTTATTCTTCATTATATATATACATACATATTTGTTTATTTATGTATATACATGATAAATTTTACCGATTTTTGCGGTTAAACCTTCCATCCCTTTTTTACGGTTGATCGCTGCTCGATAGGATCCTTAATCAGCGGTCGAACCCCATTGTGTTTTTGGGAAATTTTTAATGAGATATTACCTCGTTTACCTGAATACTGAAATAATGATGTAGGTGGAAATTGTTTGAGCACCTGTTACTGTTTTTTATGAGTATTACCGGTAACACAAAGAGCTGGCAGGACCCATGAAAGTGGACTGGCGATCTGGTGAAGATCGAATCCGCTGGATGCAATCGTTCGGAGTGGAGATCATTGAGATGGTATATGCCCAGCAGTGGGCATTATTCGACTAAATATATATATACATAAATACATATATATACATAAATATTTCATATGATTTGCATTACCTTATCACCTGTGTAACAGGTTTTCTATTCTCCTGGTGGTAGAATTCTAGTACAAGTTGTTTAGATAAATACCACCGCAGCTCCTATTTCTACTGCGAAATAGTAAAATGAAAACATTACTAAACCTGGATTGAAAGGTGCTGTATGATAGTAAAATTACTGTAGTGATGAGACTTAACATGTCTCAAGGCGATGATATTAAGATGGTAATGTGGTACTGTATACATCTTAACCAGCGCTGTGTTATGGGCAGGCATATCACTTAATATCAGGTGAGCGTCTTGTTCATGTCAAAAAAATATATTTTTGGTTGTGAGTTAGAAAACGAGTTTGTTATTGTTGTATGTATCCAATAGGATACATCATCCGGATATCGTTTCTTTAACTATTGATTCTTTATAGCGCTGTTTATATATCTTCTGGCGAATCGTGAGCGTTACTGGGAACTACTCGGTAATCACTCGCTCCTCGTGTATAAATTTCAATATAAACACGTTAAAATTTGTTACTGTGTAACCGATCAAAGAGTTTTAACACTTGTTTATTTAACGGAAACCTTTTAATGGTACAGCGGTTAAAGCACTACAAAGTTCAGCTTTTCGATTCCGTTATAAATTTGTGAGGACGTGATAGCTTAGTGGTTTGAACCAGCCTCCCATTCCGGAGGTACCGGGTTCGAATCCGGACTGTGCCAATGAATTGTTCAATTTACGTTCAGTTAGTATTACACTAACAAATATCACATGCTTTAACGGTGAAGTAGAACACGAGGAAACCTATGACCATCTATGACTAGTATGTGGAATGGAGAAGGTAATATCAACACCACTACATTATAACTGATAAGGAAGTCGTGTGGTTCCACTACACATGATGACCACGACCTTCAGTCATGAGGGAATACGACTTAGAAGATATATTTTTGATATATGTTTCTTAAGACCTTTATAGACCTTCAAAAGGTATGGTCCAGCTCAAAGCTCAGCAAGGTTTCTAATTTCTTGTCTTTCTTCAAATAAGTTAACATTACAAGTAATTTATGAAGGTCATCCAATTTGTTATTATTGAAAATTTTGTTATTTCAGATGATTGCATTTAATTATCTAAGTTCATGTTACTTCTAAGTTAATAATAAAGTCGTAGTAGGCGACTAAACTAAATGAGTTTGGTGAAGTAGGTGGATACGTTTCATGGTTACAGAAACACAGCAGGAATGCTGGGATATTTCCAAAGAATGTGCACATTTCTAGTATATAGAGATACCAAAGTGTCTAAAAATAAAAATGTTCAGTGCAATTTTACTGGATTTTCAGGCATTGTACTTGAGATATTTTTTATTAAATGATATTGAAAGGCACTAGGAATTCCAGTTAAAAGTGATAAGAGGTATGATTTGATAAGTTAAAATAATAAGTTATGTAGTTAATGATGGAACGAATAACTTAGCACGCGGTAATGAAAAACAGTTTTCAGTTGAAATATATATTTTCAGTTAGCGCGTAGCTATACGGGGCAGCTCTTTTGTGCGCTTCAAAATGCAGAAGCGGAAATATAAAAGCTTCGGCTGTTTGCTTACGTGCGGCCGCACCGCCGTGGACTTGAAAGGCGCAAAGGGGTGACTGCAGTGCGTTGGTCCACAGGTGGGGGGTGGCAACCCCGTCTCGTCTCGTCCCGGCTCAGTGCCGCGCTGACCGTTACGGGGTGCGGACGTGGCCGGGCCACCGCTACACTTCCGCTACGCACGGCACTACCGCACGGCCGCTACGAAAGTTCCACAGCCGCACAATTCGCGTGTAGTAACCGGGTGTTCGCGTATCGATAATATTTATTAGTGAAGCTGTGATTGTCAAGTGTTGTGAATTAGATGTAGGCGTTGATGGTTACGACGGAAGCTTATTAATGTGCAGTAATGGATGGAGAGAATAGGATAATATTAAACGTTGGCGGAATAAGGTGGGTGGTGAATCTGCTAATGCCTTTTCACTTGAACAATGGCTGGATGTGGAAAGGGGGCACGTTCAGGCGCAATCGTGAAATGTATTTAGTGGGATAATAATGCTCGTTTGTTCCCCGTTCAGCCTGTAATGGGAGGCGTGGACGTGGATTTGCAAGTGAAATGAGATTATACAAATGCGATGGCCACGTTATGCCTGTACTGCGCCGTAGTAAACAAACAACGATGATGATCAACTTAGTTCATACTATAACATATAAAAAAAATTACAACATTTACATAAAGTCATGTATAAAAATAAATGTCAGTCAAGAATGACTCTACTTCTTTGTTAAATTCTTAATATTTACAAAAGAATTTACAGAAAGAAATATTAAGTTTGTTAATTCAAATATTAAAAGTAGTATTTTTTTACTTAACCCAAATCCATATTAATTTTGACGACAGTTCCGACGAGTCAGCAGGTTTATAATGAACGAAAAGTTCCTTTAGAAGAATTGGAAAAACTTCAGTTATATCCTTTACGGTTATAATTTAAACTAAACTCGTTATTATGAAGGTTAATTGTATTTATTTTATTCCAATCAAACTATAATGTTACACTAGTTAAATATTATTACAGTATTAACATAGTAATAATCTGAATTGTTAAACTATCTCCTATATCTACAAGTTAAACGCAATATTAACTCTCAGTTAAATGAGTGTATATTTAAGCATAGATTACTACAGTAACGTTTGTCCTTAACTGGAATCGAATCTTCAGTCTCCCATCAGAACTATCAGTGACTTTCATTGTGGTTCAATTTGACGGAGGCTGTATTGCTTTCTATTTTAGTATCTGTACAACAACCCCTTACATTACATATTTAATATGTAATAATAACAAAAATAATTACAATGGGATTACATAGAAATTTAACATGATGTTAAGTTCCAAGTAATGTCATATATAATACTGTAACTCTTACATGTTAATAGCAGATAGACTAACTAAGGGGTTTAAGAGGTCTCACACAAGAACTCAATAGACCTCTGCCATCCTGACCTGATCGTGGTGTACCCTGTTAATTAACAAACCAAGCTCTGGATCCACCAATACGTATAGGGCCTTTGTGGTAGGATGTGGTCCAAATCCTCACCACTGGAGATAGTTTACATCCAGCAGTTGACGACTATCGGCTGATGAATTAAATTATGTTCAACAGTTGACGGAGACAGATTAATCTGATTAGTAAAATCTAGAATCTCTTAGTATAGGTTATCTTACTCTAAGTCGTATTCTTTCATGACTGAGGGTTGTGGTCACCAAGTGTAGTGAAACCACACAACTTCCTTATCAGTTATAATGTAGTGGTGTTGCCATTGCCTTCTCCATTCCACATACTAGTCTTAGATGATCATCACATAGATATGTAGGTTTCCCCGTCAAAGCACGTGGTATTAGTTAGTGTTATACTAACTGTATGTAAATCGGACAATTCATTGATTCAGGCCGGATTCGAACCATGTACTGGTGGGAGGCAGACGTTAAAATCACTAAGCTAGTATATAGTATTATTTAAATACATAAACTTTGAGTAAGTTCCCAAAGATTGTATGCAGCTACTACTTTAGTACTGGTCATGTTAGCTGCTTGTTTTCTTTTCTACTTGAGGATATTTAAGAGTAGCCTAGTCCTGTAGTTTCAGGCTATCAAGAATAGGACTAAGATAAGCCCTGCCTGTTGTAGAAGGAGAATGAAAGGGGCTTTGAGGGTACGGACCTTCACTGTACATTGAGTGAGCCTGGGACAGACAAGTACGAAGTGGTCTCGTATATTGTCGCAGCATACTGTTTATGCTGGGGAGGACTATAGTTCTCCCGGGATGTGCTCAACAGCAGTGCAGGCTTCGATGGATTCCGTAGAAGATCCCTGGACCTTTCGCAAAGTACTTAGGATGACCCAGGAGTTTTTAGTAGGTATAAATCCCACATAACCCTGACTATCCCTTACCATCTTTCGAAGAATTTTTGTGTGACTAAAAAGAAGTGTGAGAGTAGTTACATATATATATGATGTTCTACTGCTATTAGCTAGATTATTATGAAATGTGGTACAAAAGTCTGAGATACAAATAATATTATTTTATCCTACGCAAGACGTTGCGTGTTGCGATTTTTTCGGTCTGCTTGTTTATTTTAACAATAGTCGGATAGGTATTCCCGGCTCTGGCATTGAATATACGAAATTATTTATTTTAGATCTCGATTCCGTCAATGTATCGGTTTTAGATTCAGATGAAATCTTTGCTATTATAAAATGTTTGCGCGTTACTTCTCCAAGGCCAATAGCGGATATAGGAGCTGCTTTGCTTCCTATCCGACTTCAATCAGTCCCTGGAAGAAGTAACATTTAAATAAATACAAAAGAAAAATGGTAGTAGAACTGTTCTCCTACACACATCACTATCACACAGTAATGTCTGCAATTTACTGTTTCGCGGTAGAAATATTAACTGCGGTATTACCTACGCTCTTCGGTATATATGTATCGTTCTCATATTGTAAATATTACTGTGTTTCGGTTATCAAATTATAACCGAAAACAGTAATAACCACACTACAGCTCCTATTTCTACCTCTGAATAGTTCTTCGCAAACATTATTGTGTTCCGGTTTGAAAGGTGCTGAATGAAAACTAACGTCACGAGGAGACAAGCGCAATGTGGGGCTTTGTATAGTAACCTAACCAGCGCTGTTATGGGCAAACGTATCATATACCATGAGGTAGAGAGGTAGGAGACATACGTTAAGTCTCGTTACTGCAGTAATTTCACTAGCATACAACACCTTTCATCCACAATACTATTGGGTGTGATTAGTTAATTGTTTTTGGGACTTGATCGAAACCCGCCTTTGCGACTCTTCAGTTAAATACCATAATAAATCAATTCAATACATCTCAAAATTTGTTGTTTTTATTTATTTTTTATTTATCCTTGATGGTAATTTAATTTTGTAGATAAAGCCAAGGAATATTCTAGTCGCGGTGATGGATTGACAGCTCCACGGTCTACTCACAGAGCCGACAGACTTGATTTACGTTACAACGTCACCCCTTGACTGTACGGCGAGATGTTATTCCTTCAGGAAACGATAAATAACAAATATTCTAACGCTACTACGAACACGTAATTTGAAGTGTTGCTAGTAGACAATTTATGTATACGGGTTCGGCAGTAAATATTCAGATTTGTCTGTTGTACTTTGTT
Organism: Pachliopta kotzebuea; assembly: GCA_018246255.1. Classification (NCBI taxonomy): domain Eukaryota; kingdom Metazoa; phylum Arthropoda; class Insecta; order Lepidoptera; family Papilionidae; genus Pachliopta; species Pachliopta kotzebuea. The sequence continues at coordinate 6,642 of DWLS01005553.1, read as the reverse complement.
TCGCCGTGAATAAATATTGGTTGAGTTAAATTGAAAGCTTCAGAGCTTTGATATCAGGACAAATAGTAAAACTCCTATTACTTCTGACACTGTCATACTAAATCTAAGGAGGTTAAGGAGGAGGTTTTTACCTCTTTTTATATATTCTCTCTCACTCGGTTGCCTATAAGAGATCGCCTATGGCTCTAAGGCCTCCCTTGCACACACCTAGATTATAAATTTAGATAATTCAATGTACCATAATGTGAGCAATGAAGACTTTATCTATCTACCTATTTATCTGTTTACCTATCCATCTATCTATGTATTTGTCTACTTTTCGACCTGTCTACCTACCTACCTATCCGCTCGTCTATCCACCATTAATTTATCTATCTGTATATCTGTCTATCTATCTACATATCTACCTATCTGCTTATCTATCTATTTATGTACATATCTATTTATCTATCTATCTACCTACCTATCTGTTAATATGTTCATCTATTTATGTATCTATCTATTTATCTAACTATCTATCTATCTATCTACCTATCTGTTTATCGGTCCATCTATTTATGTATCTTATCTATCTATTTATTTAACTATCTATCTATCTATCTACCTATGTGTTTATCGGTCCATCTATTTATGTATCTTATCTACCTATCTATCCACCCGTTTATCTATCTATCTCTCTATGTATATTTATACTTAGCTATGTATCTCTCAATTCATAATATGCTATAGCTTGTACGTCACTTTTGTTTAATAATAGATCGCTCCTGTAGCAGATAATCTGACTACAGTAATGTCAACTTCTATATTCAAGTAGATATATATTTTTATTTTAATCTATTAACCGACGAAATGAGCGAAGTGTTCACCTGATGGTAAGTGATACGCTTGACCATAACATAGCGCTGGTTAAGATGATATACACAGCATCACATTGCGCTTGTCATCTTGAGACGTTAATTAAGTCTCGTCACCTCAGTAATTTTACTATCATACAGCACCCTTGAAACCGGTCACAGTAATATCTGCACATTACTATTTGACGGTATATACCTAGACGGTCTCCAACAAGGAAACCTACTACTAGTAAAATAAAATACTACTACGATGTTATTACTACCGAGGAAATTAGAAGATTTTTGTCTATCTGTAAATCATGTGATATTGTTATTGTTATATGAAATATAAAGTCTTTCTTTCCGCGTGGGATCACCATCAGGTCTTGTGACCTTATCACCACGGAAGCACTCCCACAATGAAGACTTGAGTGACAAAATAAACAACGAATTGGAGATACGTGGGAACCGATCTCATGACATGTTATTTACGGAACCCGTATGATGTATTAGCGAGTAAATGTTTACTGTCCGCTTCAATTACTCCCACTGGCTGCACGTGGATATGTCTTTAATCATAACTCGGTGAACGATGATATGATTCACCATCAAACTAAATATACTTTCTTACTGATTACATCGATAAAATCGTGATATTTTAGTGGTTTGAACGTCGGTGTTCCTTAGGTTCGAATTCGGCCTGCACCAATGAATTGTTCAATTTATATGCAGTTAGTATAACACCGACTAATACCACATGCTCTGACGGTGAAGTTCATCGTGAGGAAACCTACATATCTATGTGATGATCATATATGACTAGTATGTGGAATGGAGAAGGCAATGCCAACACAACTACATTATAACTGATAAAAAAGTCGTATGATTCCACTACATGGTGATCCCTCAGTCATGAGGGAATATGATTTGGAAGAAGAAATATGGCAAAGAAGTATATAACCTGCCTGATGGTAAACAGTTACCGGATGTTGCACCAGCGGCACCACTGGCGATGGTAACCTCGGTGAAGGCCAATGCCATCTTAGTGGTATAAAAAAATATATATGGCGGTAGAAATAGTAACTGCGGTGGTATCTACCTAGACGGTCTTCAGCCAATGAGTATTCTCCCTCGTCTCCCTCGCGGGTTAAACTAAATACAAAGTAACAAAATATTAATCATCTGAAGAGTTGTAGATCATAAATGTAATAAATGAACCAAGTTTTCTCGTGAAAGGTTAAAATATATTTTGCCTTTGTTAGTTAACCACCTGGAGGGTGGATGAGTGGGGGGTGGGGGTGGGAGGAGGAGGGGGGGGGGGGGCCGCCCCCGGGAGCCGATTACGAAACCAGTACCAACATGTTTTTTCTTTAATTCTGCGAGCCCACGAGACGATGGCTTTGACTTGATGGTAAGTGATACGCTTGCCCATAACATGGCACTAGTTAAGATGGTATAGAACCACATTGTACTCGTAGCCTTAAGACGAAACGTATTAAGTGTCCTTACCCCTGTAATTTCACTAGCATCCAGCTTTCAAACTACAACACAGTAATGTTTACACATTACTATTTGGCGGTAGAAATAGGAGCCGCGATGGTACCTACCTAGACGGTCTGCTACTGCCAAATAGTAATATGAAACATTACTGTGTTCCGGTTTGAAGGGTGCTATATGCTAGTGAAATTACTGAGGTAACGAGACAAGATGACAAGCGCAATGTGGTGCTGTGTATACCATCTCAACCATCGCTGCGTTATAAGTAAGCGTTTCACTAATCATCAGGTAAATGCTACACGTTTCATCGAATAAAAAATAAATAGTAATACCAAATAAAGTGCTATAGGCATAGACGAGGCCCTGGCTTCCCACTATCCCACTACTGGGATACCCAATGTCCAGCAGTGGACATCTATCGGCTGATAAAGAAGGTAGAGTTAAGAGAAATGATTTGTTAAATGTATATAACCTTTATGTTTCACACAATTCACGGGATCCAAGCCAACCACACCAGTTCAAGCAGCCTGCTAATCAACTAACGAGGTACTGGTTCCCCAATTCACGTTGCGCTGACTGTTGGAAGATGGCCCAAATCCCTTCATTATTGGTAGAAGCCTATATCCAGCAGTGGAGTCTCCAAGAGCGTTTGAATATAAGAGCGTCGCTTTGTACCCATATTACATAAACATTGAGAGAAACTTTGTTACAAATAATTTTATATGGCTGTTGTTATAATGAACTTCGACTATTTGGTGATAATCGGCTATAAATTCTTAGCGACTACGTTACTCAACGACTCGAACTTGGCCGGTTTTCAAAGCGACGGCCGACTTATTACGGTTACGTCCAACCATTACATCTGACTCTTGTTATACGAGTTATTTAGATCCAAATCATAAATTAATATTGTATATACTAATCATTATTTTATTTTATATATTATACTCCTAGGTAATTGATTGTGTTACATAGTAATATTACCAGTAACAGGTCTTAAATCTCAGTGGTGTAAGGGGCCGTACACAACAACTCACGCGACCCCACCTGCTCGTACTTCATACTAATCAACTAACGAGACCCTACCTTCAACATGTTTTGGGCCCGCATGGTGAGAGATGGCCCAAATCTCTCTACTGTTGATTGAGGCTTAAGTTCAACAGTGAACGTCTCACGGCAGATGATGAGTTAAAATACTAATGTTAGGAAACGTAATATCATAAATCCAAAAGAGAGATGTGGTGTTGTGAACATTCTATTTAAAGCTAGATTTATTATGCGCGTTGGGCCTACGTGGTGAGAGATTGCCCAAATCCTTCCACTATAGATTGAGGCTTATGCCCAGCAGTAGACATCTAGCTGATGATAAACAGGCCTTTTAAAACCCAAACAACGTTATATATACGTTTTAGTATTAACTTTAACTGTCTTTACTTCCTGTTGTAATATCGTGTATATATCTGAAGTGCGCAAAATACAACACAATAAAACTATGTAATAGTGTGTGTACTTTATAAATTAAATTTACGGTACACTTTAAATAAACAGAAAATGATACTAAAAGTATATAAATCATAAATGTTTATAAACAAAGTGTTCGCAGCTGACTTCTGTTGTTATTTCCGAGAGGTTTATTTAAAACTGTTTACAAGACTTTTTTAATTTTTTTTATGTAGTAAGCAAGTCATCATCATCATCATCATCATTATCATTATCATCATTTCAACCGATAGGCGTCCAGTGCTAGACATAAGCCTATAGAGTAAACAAGTAAAGTAATTCAAATTCATAATTTCATATTAACGCTCTTTATGTTCCCACCGCAGGGATTCAAATGCTTCTCTCATAAGGAGTCAGACCCGACCTGAAGCTTGGTTATGAAACATAATTGTCATACAATTTTATTTCGTCCAGAGTTAAACTTCAATGGAAATCGAAACATGGGCCTCTTTGACATATACAGCTTATTTTTGTCTCCGTGGAAATCTTCAATAGATAGAAATCAGGGTTATGTGGGATTTATATCCAATAAAACCCCGTCGGTGGTCATCTTCAGTGCATCGCGAAAGGTTCAGGATCTACGGAACTCACCCTTCATTCGCTGCTGCTGCTGAGCATATCCCAAGGAGCTCACCATCACCCACAGTGTTACGACAAAGTATGAGACCATTTACTACTTGTCCGTTCCGGGCTCACTCAATGTACAGTGAGGGTCCGACCCTCAAAGTTCCTTTTAGTCTGATTCTACTGCAGGGCTTACCTTAGTCCTATTCGCGATAGACCGAAACTAAAAGATCACGATATGATCACTTTATATAATACACGACTTCTTAAATTCCTAATTTATTGTTAGGATATAAGGGGTCCCACACGACACCTCACGGGACCCAAGCCAACCTGCTTGTGCAAACTACTAATCAACAAACGAGGCTCTGACTTTACCAACTTGCTTTGGGCTAGTGGTGGAAGATGGCCCAAATCCCTCTACTGTTGTTGGAGGTTTAACTGCTGATGATGATAGTGACTTTCATAAAGAAGTTTTTATCGAAAGCTTTTATGGGCTCTATAGAATTTTCTTATTTCCATAGATATGAGTAAATAAATTCAAACATGTTTATTTCTATTACACTTATCTAACGGCTGATGATGACAGCTAGACATTCTAAAACACTAAATCTAAGAACGCAATGTGGTGTAGTGTGAACATTCTATTTAGAGCTAGATTTAATATGTGCTAACATTCAATGTTGATTGATCACATGTTCTTCTGGGGTTGGTAACGCACCAGGTATCTCTGATATTGCTGGTGTATAGGCTACGGTAGCTGCTTACCATCAGGCAGTAAACTTATTTCTACATTATATTAGTATAAAAGAAATAGTGGTTAGAGGACTCGAATAATTTACTGACATATTTAATATTTTTTACGAAAAGGTTAATGTGACAGTTTATAAAACTTATATAAGTTTAAAAAATGTATAAGTTATGTAACTTAAGTATACTTTGTAAGGCATAAAGCGGGTTAATGGGGTGTCACAAATTTGCCCATATGTTAAAGTTAGTGCGGAGCTCCGAGACAGCGGTCTCCTTACCGAATCCACTTAAGTTAAAAACATAAAGGATTATTGAATCGGTCCCAACTTGAAGCGGCAGGTTAAAGTTGTTTCCGGTACACTGCTTTGAAGTGAATTTGATTTATGTTATTAAGTCAAATGTATAATAAAAAACCATTGCTGACCGCAGCTACTATTTCTACTGCCAAATAGTTGTCTACAAACATTACTGTGTTTACTAAAAGGTGCTGTATATAGTATTACGTTGGCTAATTAGTAAAATTACAGTAGTTAACTAATTAGGGCTAGTATGATAAAGATTCTACATAAGTATGTAAAAAGAATAATTATATATAAATTAAAGAGTAGTGATGACAGAAAAGAAAAATGTATGATCGAGAGAACGAAGGTTATAGAATGACAGAAAATAAAAGAGTTAAAAGATTTGATCATGATGTAAATAAGCCTTAGTCCACACTGACCAAAGGAAGATATCATGATCATCATTTTATTGGATGGACATCCACTGTTGGATATAAATCTCTTGTAAAGTATTCTAGTAAATACGATCATTAAAAAATATGTATGTGAACTAAAATAAACCAGGTATATCAATGTTAAAGAAAAAGGTTAGCCGGTACTCTACGACAGTAGTTAAGTTCCGTAGAAGCCTGGAGTGTTTGCTCTCTTTGCTACTTCACTTGAGGGAACAGAGATAGTAGGTTAAAAAAAATCTTCAAGAGACCGGAGACCAGAGACAATGAAACGCAAGTAATAAACAATAAAGTTCTGATATAAACTTTTAAGTACAACAAAAGGATATATATCTTGTCGTGGACCTGAAGTAAGTACTTTGATAGCTATATATTCTAGTAGTTTCAAGGCGATAAATATCATCAGCCGATAGACGTTCAATGCTTGACATAAGCCTCCCCCAATAGTAAAGGGATTTGGGCCATCGTAGTGGTCCAATGCAGGATGGTGGAGGTAGAGCCTTGTTTGTTGGTTAGTAAAGTACATCAGTAGATAATTGCTCGGGTTCCGTGAGTTGTTGTGTGGGACCCCTTATATCCCTTGGTACATTGCACTGTATATCAGGTATATGACCGGACCGATTCGTCTCGAAGGTTGGAATAAAATTACTATATCACATATTACATCATCATTTTTTTTTTTTTTTTTTTTATTTGGTTTTTTATTCAGCGGAATATTTTCGGAGCCCTTGTTTGGTTTTCATATAATTGTTTTTTTTTTTATTT
>DWLS01005552.1:0-12573 GCA_018246255.1 Pachliopta kotzebuea | reverse complement strand
CTCTATCATATCCGAAATACCACATATTTCTCTCTACAATTTCTTATTTTCTTATGGCTTTATTTGGGATAGCATATTAAAAGTAAATTGTAACAAGTTTTACGTCTTCCTGTATTTAACTTAAATTTGAGTATTTAAATTGTAAAACTTAGTAATATCTCTTCACTTACGTTTAAGCCATAAGTGAAGTATCTCGTGAGAAACTATTTCGCAACTTACCAATTAAAACACAATCAAATCGTTTGAATATCAACCTTGTGTTAATGAGTAACGGCACAAGACTGATGCATTAAGGCTATTGTTTTATTCCACCAATCTCGATGTTTTTTTACAGGAAACTGATGTTATCGTGGCTGCAGACTGCCTTGCCCGAATGCAGAGTCAGCAATTTGACGACGGATTGGAACAGCGGGGTTCTGCTATCGGCGCTTCTGGACTACTGCAAACCAGGCGTATTCCCACATTGGCGCGAACTAAGTTAGCACACGCTTTTAACAAATCGAGTACATATTTGATAGGTCTAAACAGCACAACAAATATTTGTCGAATTGCTACCTGATCAGCAGTTGCAACATTGATTAATTTGAATTAATCAAATTAATTATGTATCAGTTTCTATGTAATTGTTCTATTTGGACGATACACAGCAGCTTTCAGTTCCAACATCAAATTAACGAAATTTCTACGCAGTGGATAAGATGAAAAGTTATTAGAAAAAATACTAGCAATATCTTTAATTAGGCTGATAATCATTGATATCTAAATTATAATTTCAATTGTACGTAATTATTACATTATATCGAAAATAAATACGTCGGTAGTCGTTGATATGATAAACAATATTTAGATTTAAATGCTTTAAACAACTGACAATAAATCATTTTTAATTATTAATAATGACATTGGAAGTGATGAACAATAAAAATTTACGAGTTGTTAAAATCGTCATCAACAAAGTTCATTTCAATCAGCTAAAAATCATATATATATTCTTCATCTATTACGATGAAAAACCAAGTTAATGGATTGACAATATTTGATTGTTTGCATTGTTTTCCGCATATTTTTTTTACAAATCGTTTGACGCTTTTATATTCAATGAACACTTAATGACTAATAGTCTTAAAAACTCACTTTTCTTATATAAAACCGCCAAACATATTATTTTCAGATACCTTTTTTCTTTTTTTTATTTGACTTGGCAACGAACCGGACAAGGCGTTGTTCACCTAACGATAAGTGATACGCTTGATCATAACAACGTGGTGTTAATTAAGATGGTATACCGAGCACCACAATACGCTCGTCGTCTTGAGACATAAAGTGTTAAGTATCGTTACCCCAATAATTTTACTAGCATACAGCACCCTTCAAACCGAAACACTGTAATGTTTGCTTATTACTAATTGCCGGTAGAAATAGCACCAGCGGTGGTCAATACCTAGACGGTCTCCAGAAACGGAGACCTACCACTAGTAAAGTATGGATATCAATGATTATATTACATTTTGGTATTTAACTTCATAACTCGACATCATTTGAAGAAGAATTTGTAAAGACATAATTGCTTTACTGTATATTTATTATAATTAATTATATATTTATTTATAAAGTTTAAATATCATTTGCAGATCGCCACGAAGCAATAGAAAACTGTCGTCGAGCCATGAAACTTGCCTATCGCGAGTTTGATGTGCCAATGGTATTAGAGCCTGAATATTTAGCCTCCCCTTGGCTTGATGAGCTGTCAGGCATGACGTACCTATCCTATTTCATGAAACCAGATTCACCCGGGTATCGTGCCACTTTGGAATGGGTGAACTCTAAGTTAGAAGGAGGTGTTACTAACTTTACGGTGAGAATTATTTTGTTTTTGTTAATTTTGTAACGTTAGATAAGGTTATAACCAAAAAAAAAAAAAACACCTATCTTTAACAAGAGGCCAGTTAACAAAACCTATAAACAGTTAAATTAATACACCTAAATATTTACGTCGTTTTCCTCTGAATTTACTGTACGATTACTACAGCATATTTAGTTCGGAAAGGTTACTTATTTTCATTAAAGGCACATTTCACCCCTTGTAAATAAAAGGTCACTTAGAAAGTATTCCTCAAGCCATTAGTAGATTAAACGTTTTAGTAAAGTTTAGTCAAACAGCAGCCATTTGTCATAAGAAATTGCTACACGAAATTATATGAAATGGTAAAGAATAATCTAGAGATAGAATGTAGTGACTTTGTTTAATAAGTATCCTAGGGAGTATTTTATTTAAAGCTGACTATTTCTTAATTATACTACATCGTCTACTGTTTCAAAATCGTATAAAATTATAGAATAAAATCGTAACGCGTTCTTAGCACAGACTATTTGTATACAGACTGACTGGAACGACGGACGTATTGCTAATGAACTGGTCCGAACAATGGGCGGACCTGCTCCTCCACCGAGCAGGCTCAGACGGGATCCGGCTCGCTGGGAAGAAAACAACCAGCAAGCTATTGATGCAGCAAAGAAAATCGGTGATTAAAATCCAAGTCTTATTTTATTTTTATAACAAACGATGAGACAAACAAAACTCTCAGTTGGTGTAAAGTGATATGCCCGCATATAGTTAAGACTCTAGTCTTTTTTGACATAAAAGTAGCGGAATTTTCAAAACTAATTATCTTTCAGGAGTGCAACCGGTACTATCCGCCCGCGATATGAGCCAAAATGATGTAGAACATTTGGGAGTTATGGCGTGGGCTTCGCAATTCCGTAACGTACCACCACGACCTCCTGTCCATGATATGCTCAGGGTAGCACTTGATTCCACTTCTGGGAGAGTTGGAGAACCAGTAAGTAATACAGAAATCTATGTCATATCCGTATCAAACACAAAACTTCATGATTAGTAAGCGACAAAAACAAAAAAAATACTTTTAAATTTACTTAAACTCCCTGAATTTAATTTCAGTTATACTATTAACAAGAAAATTGATTACTACTTTTTTCTTTTCAGACATATATCAAAGTAGAGAGCATTTCCAATGAACTATCCATAAGTGATGTTAAAGTTTCAATTGTAAATCCACTAGAACAGGAGTCAAGGCTTAAATTAGATACTCGAGGAGCTGGAGAATTTGTTCCCGAACATGCTGGAATGCATGAGATTGTGCTTACAGTTGATGATATAAGGTAAAAATGAATCCTAACTTCCTTACTCTCCTAGGACATAAAGTGCAAAGACGACAACAAAAGTAAAATAAGTCAGTTACAACAAAAAATAGGTACTTTGTGAATGTCTCGACTCAACCGGAAAATTAAAAACTACTTCTTAAAAAAAAATACATTTATAGCGTACAATAAATTAAAAAAACTAAAAAAGCCAATTACAAGTTAGATACAAATGCGCGAAAAAGTAAAAACTCTGTCTTTGATCTTTTGATAGTGTACTTATTGGTATATGCTAAAACCTTTTTTTTTTTATGAATGATGAAGAGGTGAGCAGGATGTTCTCTGGTAGTAAATGATACGCCTGCTTAAGATAATGTAATAATTAATGCATAATATAACGAAATAAGTATAATGTAGTAAGGATTATAAACAACCAACTACATTATAGTGGTCCCATCGATTTTCTGTACATTAAATTTCGTTACTCCTTTAAATTCACCAGCTTTTGAATAAGAAAACCACTTACCTCTATTTGGCTTCAGAAATAACAGTTCCAACGACGGAGATCATCTAATATTTGATTAACTCTTTGTTCATCAGTTATTATATTCTATAAAACTTATAATAAACCATGAATATAATATATAGTATTGTTACATAATAAACTTAGATAAACTTGTAGGGTGGACGGTAAATATTTCTTCAGAGTGCTTCCAAGACTGGTAACTGTACCGCCGCCGGGAATGGCCCCATGTGCTGCCGGTAGTATTGTCGAAGTACTCGTTAGTGCTACAGGTAAAAAGTTTATTAAAAGTAAACAAACTTCTTAACAGGATATGTTCTTTCGTCTTGTCTTGTGTCGGGGAAGACTAATCTCTTTCCACTCTTTCTTTTTCTGGGCATGTCCTTATATTATTAAGTAAAACTATCTCTTAAACAAAAAGACCATTGATTGATAGAAAATTAACAAAAAACTTCCTATTGAAACTAGTCACAATTTGTCTCGTATATATCTTTTCAGTCTCCTTGGACTCTGGAACACTTTAAATCGAAATGTTTGGTTTTTATGTAGGAGCTCCGCGGAGAGAAGATATTGATGTTACTGCACATTCGCCAAGTGGCCGGGCGGTACCATTAGAACCACGTCATCCTCCACCATCTGCCCCGGGCACAACAGCATCCAGTGCCACCTTTCAACCTGATGAAGCTGGCACTTGGACTATAGCTATCACTTACAAAGGCAAACATATTCAGGTGAAGACACATACTAAACTAAATTTTCTTTTATTTTATATTTACTTAATTGAAAAACCCCTTTTTAGGAGTTTAGGTTTTTCGAAGTCACCAGCTCTACTATCAAACGCTGCACCTCGTGCACGGGAATGTTATAAACCACCCAAAATGTATCCGCGTGCTTTCAGGAGCGCGGCTCGCGGGCGACTCCCTGCCGTGATCTTCTTTTGTTTTTCGATGGCAGGACGCCGCCTTCGATTTAAATTTGGAATCGTTTTTATTCGAACACACGTTCTATTTTCTTTTTAAAAATGGAACACATGTTAGCCGTACATTAATTTTGATCAAATAATTCTAATATTGTTTAAAAGAGTGTTCCTACCTACTTTATGAATCTTAACCATCCGTAGTATTTAGAAACCACATGTAAAGAATCAAATTTTTGGTATACAAAATAGTATAATAATTACTATAGTAAAGATGAAACAAATATTTTCAGGTGTCTTCTTTTGATTTGTAATTGTTTCAGGGAGGACCATTTACATGCGAAGTTTTTGATCCCGCGGGGGTGCGCTTGAGCCCCGGGGCATTGCAGGGGGCTGAACCGTTAAAACCTCATTCTTTTGAGTTGGATACAAGTGGATGCGGCGTCAAAGGCGACCTGCAACTAGATATTGTTCACGACAAACGAAGCGTGATGTGCGCTTTAGAGAAACTCTCCAAAACGAAATACCGTGCAACGTTTATGCCTAAAGCTCCCGGGAAACATAGGGTAATGAAACTACATAATGCACTAAGTTATTTTCAACAGGCAATATTATAGATCAAAAATTAAAATGATAAATTTTAATAATGCACTTGACTGTTAGAATGTTTACACTGCACTATGCTGTGTAATATTTAGAATTTAGATGGGATGTCTTCACTATATTTTTGTAACTTACAATACTACTCCTTGGGAATTTTACTAACGCTAACTTAAACAACAATTCAAAGCTAAAACTTTACGTATTAATATGTTAAAACAATGTTTTTCAGCTTTACATCTATTTTAACGGCTACGACGTTCATGGATCACCGCATATATTTAGAGTTGGTTCAAGATCGAAGAAACCCCGTGACAGCGCTAGTCCATCGTACGCTCGTATATCCAGTCCGGGTAAAAAGATTTCCAAAAATTTAATACAAACAGATTTCTATACTTTTGTTCTACTTTTTAACCATTCTTCATTAAAAAAAATTTAAAACGAAATAAACGTACAAACATTAAATTTTACCAATAACCTAATCCTTATTTATGTTTACATTTTGTAATTTGCGTTCCCGGTATGACGTGGTCTTAAAATCATAGACTATTATTATATTTATTTATATTACACAGGTTATTTATAGTTTAACATCATGACTTCGCAGTAATATCACCGTTAACAATTAAATGAATCTGAATGACACGGAACAAGTACAATGTTTATATATAAATAGCACATAAATATTTATTAATACTGACTGAAATGAAAAGACCTTTTCCCGTAGCAAATTGAATAGGAATTCTTGCGAACGTTTCAAATTGCTTATAGATTTGATACAGAAGTATTCTAAATAATCTCCATCTGTATATAAAAGTGTTTTCTGTCCTCGATTTTACAGTAACACGCTTACGTTCGGAGAGTCCACTCAATCAATTTAATACGTACGATACAAAACGTAACACGGGCTCAACAGACCGTCGGGACGAAGGACGTGAATCAACTGATTACTACAAGTCTCCCTTCGGTTCTGATGTTAAAGAAAAAAGTTACGATATTATCGACTCTTTTGCGTCAAGTAATAGAAGAGAAGGGTACACGAGGTACGAATCGGAGAGTCCGAGGAACCGGACAGCGAGTCCGATAACATCGAAGCATTTGGGGAACGGCGCGCGTCTAGATTTGAATAGATCTAGCAGTCCGTTCAGAGCCAGCAGTCCATACCGAGGCAGCAGCCCTTATAGATCTACTAGTCCGATTGGACGAACATCAAGTCCCCTTACAAAGAAGGAAAGCCCATTGCACAGGACGGCAAGTCCAATTAACAGGTACATATATCAAATATTGGGGATTTACAGGTGTCAGGTTTTTGTTGCCGGAAACCGTCAAGGTAGTTACCGCCGCAACTCCTATGTCTAGCACCGAACACTAGGCTGCATACATTATTGTATTACGGTAGGAAGGGCGTTGTAACTAAGAGAAATTAACAGATTAACATGACTTAACACCCTACATTTCAAAGCGACGGGTATAATGTGTTGCCCTGTATAATACCCTCTTAACCAGCGCCACGTTGTTATGTTCAAACGTACCACTTACCATCAAGTGTACATCTTACTCGTTACGCCCCGTTAAATAAAAAACGTACAATTTTATTTGTATATGTTTACTGCTGTCTAAATTATTACCATTAACTATTTCTCTCAATGATTAATCTTAGTAAAACAAAAATTTTATATGTGAGTCTAGTTATTGTGTATTGAGTATAACAATTTTTTTATATAAAATATATGTTGAATAAAAAATTTATAATATATAACAGTTTAATTTCATAAAAACAGAATCAATTGAAGCCACAGTTTACATGTTCTGGTTGATTAAAAATCAGCGAGCCGTTTATTTGACTACGGTGCGGTCGGTTACAGTTGTGTACAGGGCATTTATGTACTACATGTTAACTTGTTTATCCATAAATTTTCAATATTAACTCCATCAATTTTCTTGATAATCTAATTTAGTGATTACTAAAGCTTAAAGAGTCGGCACGCTACACTAGTTTACTTAGGTTACTTAATTAGAGCACCCTTTTTCATAGAGACGCCTCTGTATAGTGGTCCTAGCGGAGACAAGGATATGTTATCTTGGACTCGCAGTGTCTATAACTTCTACGATATTTGACCTTTATAACATTATATTTATACTACTGGAAGGCAGTAAAAAAATGTTTCTACAATCTTGCCGGTACTGAGCAATTCCCTCTCGATTGCATCCTTAAGTATATCTTGTCTTTTTCTCTTTTTTATCATGTACGCCGCACCAGATGATGCTTTCCCTGTCAGTTTTTATTCAAAGTAATAGATTCCTGCAAATATGCCCAGAGACAATTCCTGGCAAAGAGGAATAGACATTGTCCAATATTGTCATACTTTGTTAAAGGGTAAGCAGTCCCACTGAGAGGTACAGTCCAGTAACTACTACCAAGCGCGTCATAGAGAAGCGATCGAACTATAAAATATACAGTTCATACAGCGGATCACAAGAGAACCTTGACCAAAGCCCTCTCTCTTCATTAGAAACAGAGCGAGTTCGTGGATATAATAGCCCAAGTGAGTAAACACTAACATTTTACAATTAGTTCTATGTGTTACGTATTAGACAACATTTGAGCCATAGCGACTTTCCTAAGTTTTTTGCGTCTTTTTACTTCTTGATGGCTCACCTTTCCTTTTTAATAACAAGGAAACTATGAATTTTTTTTTTAAGACAGAAATTTTGCGATTAGATAAAAAAGAAGTGTCGCGTTAGGTGTAACCAAGCAACTTTTTATCTCATTTCATTAAGTGGTAACAGGAAATATTTTAATAATTCCTTTCAACCCCGGATATTAAATTATCATTGCATTTTGTTTCGTTTTTATTTTAATAACAAATTGTTATAAAATTAATAGTGGAAGCGATTTAGATTTTTGTCTTTCTTTTATTTAATATTAAAACAGATAACCATGATAATAAATTCATATTAAAGCCCCAAATCGAACATAACAAAAGGATCACCTTGTTTTCCTATATCAATTAAAAATCTCGTTAAGATATAGGTGGTATTATTGTTCGTAAATAATAAGCATTCCTTTGAACAGGTGCAATAGAGGGAAGTAATCAAGGAGGAAAATCATACCTTAGTAAAAAGGATTCATGGGATACCATAGAAAAAACAAGACAAATGCTTAGCTCCAACAAGTAAATATGATATGTGTTTAAAAACTCGTTTTTGAATTTCCTTTAACCCACAAAAAAAAAAAAGCTCTGTAACTTTCTTAGATACCTGTTGAACATTTCGTATCTAAAACGGTTATACCGATTTTCAGTTCATGATTTGTTTTAATCTACCATTCAAAAATGTTCATCTTTCAAGATTTTAATGTCTTTTTTAATTTTTGTAAGGAGCTTTGTGTGGAGGTATTTTGACTGTAGTGTATCTTTTTGTTGACCAGCTTAGAGCCGGCGTGTGGATCCTCGGAACGGCATCACGGACAGAACACGCTAGACCGGGAAACTCAACGCAATACGCAACTGAACAGATTCAGCGACTACTCACGGGATACCTTCAACCGGCAGCTGGACCGGTTGGCAGACGACCGTGACTCGGAAACATACACTAGCCGGGTACTGTTTGCTAATTAACTATACTATTTGGTTTCCTCCCCTGTTAACGTTGACATCGAAAACCGAAGCTTTTGAAATGTTAACGTACCCTTTAACTACACTTATAAATGTAAATTAGTGAGGATTTTTAACAGTCTCGTGCCCAAACACTATTCGATTACGAGGCGAAATGTGGTAGACTTTTAATAACGGTGAGGATTATTTTTAATCATGGTTATTTATTCCTTCATATAAAAAAACTTTTCTTACAGCTTTAAAGAGTTCCGTCGCTTCAGCATATTCTCAACCATCGACTCTATCGTTCTTAACACTGTATAAAAATTGAGACGACCTTTTTTCGGCATTTGCGGGTGTGAAGATTGCAGGCCCGTTTTAACATTTAAACTTTTATTTATTAACATTTTCCTAGAAAAACATTTTTAGTAAATTTAGTAGTATATAATGCTTTAATTAATAACTAAAATAACTATGGCAACTAAAGTAAACTCGGTCTTTTATTACAATAACCATGTTTAATTTTGTAATTGGTCGTCACCAGAAATTAATGTAAACTTATTTTTTTAACTGGCTTTAGAATGTATATATAAAACTGTTATGACTATTTATTCACCGCTAATTGTTATATGAACTATAATTATATAAATTATTTTAAAAAGTTCCTGTAACAATTCTGCTCACTGCGCAAATACTTAGGAAATCGAGGTAACCCAAATAACTAACAATACAGCAAAATGCGTATAAAAATAATTTTTGAGAAAATTCAATACGGATAAAACGGAAAGTGGTGTTAGTATAGACTAAATATCCATGCTTCGGAAAAAAATTTCTTTTTCGTTGTAAAATAATAAAAATTTAATATTGAATTTCACGAAGTTACAAGTACAGATTTACGCTTCTTATTAATTTTATAATGAAAGAAAGTTCAAGGAGATCACTCGGATATCGTGACATTATGGATCACATCACTTCGTACTTTCTACACAACTTGTACGTAAGTTTACTCAAAGACAAAGTTACGTCCTCTGTCTCGCCAATTAGTCTTTTTTGACGTTTAACATTCTTGCTAAGTTTTTTCAGTCTTCCTAGGTTCACCGTCTTTCAGTAACTAAACAATAACTGTTAATCATCAACATAACTAAAATGAACTAACTTTCATATATATATTTTCAATAAATGAACCTGTATATTGAATATACAAATTGATCTTGACATTAACCTTTAAATTATAGTTACTTATTTTTTTTTATTACTTCACTTTTAATTTAAAAATAATATAATCAAACTTCACTTAAACGCATGGCAAATTTTAAATAGAAAATTCATTTAACTTATCGATTGTATATAACTTTTTTATTGTAAAGCGATGAGTTGTTACTCTTCCTGCTCATAATGAAGTAATACAACTAAAGATATTTGCACTGTCTTATCTCATCACTTTCTCCAGCTATTTGCCATTGTGTCTAGTAATCAGTATGCACATTATTGCTTAACATGAAGCGCTATTAGACTTCTAGCAAAAGATATTTTAAAACCAGTAAATTGTTGTTAACCACCGAGAAATCAAAAAAAAAATTAATACAGTCGCAACAGGGACCTCCCGTTATAATAGAATATACAGCCACGGAAGCAGTTATGAAAATATGTTTTTAATTACATATTAATTTTTTTTATCCATTTCGTCTTACTGTTTTGCAACAATAATATTTTTTTAATTCTGCTTTTTCCTAATATTATTATTCAGGGCTTTTATTATATTACATCATTTAATACTTATGCTAACTTATCATCTACCATAATAAAACCTGTACATACACCTATGTGTACATAGTCACAGTTAATTATTCTTATTTCTATTATATACATATCTTCTGACAATGTATTATAAACTTATTTCTAACTAATTTACAATTTATTAACTCGTTTACACTATCGGTATGTATTAATAAGCCTGTTTCCTGTTCATATTCATACCGTAACATCCTATGAACGGGACGCTCCGTTAGTAACTGAGGAACCGTTTCCTCCGCAGCGTCATCACATATACACAATGGGCTCTCTCTATACTTGAAACGGTTCAAGTATTGGCAGAATCCACCGTGGCTTGTGATTATCTGGGTTAGCTGCCCAGTGGGACGAACCTTTTTTACTCGCTTCTGCTGCGTTCGGGAAAAACAGTTTTGTGATGGATGCGGTTGTGCCTTCGTTGTATCGGGCACACCATCTCGTAACTGAAGCCTCTCGAAGCAAACGCTTAACATACGATACCGGGCATTGGTCATAATCTGGCTTCCTTCTGCTGTTAAGAGCAGCCAGTTCATCCGCACGCTCGTTGCCAGGAATGCCTGCATGAGCCTTGACCCAGATGAAGGACACATCCTTGTTCTGAGCAAAGGCCCTCCGCAAATTCACCCTGGCCTTTACCGCAATAGGGTGGAGTGATCCATGATTCGTGACAGTATCGAGTGCGGCTCTGGAGTCACTGTACAAACCATAGCTCCATTCCACTCTCTTAAGTACTATTTTGGTTGCCTCACATATGGCCAGGAGTTCCACTTGGTACACTGTAGTACGCGGACAGACATAGCTTCTGGTTTTAGATCTCGCCTGCAATAATTTTTATTTGAATACTATTTTATGTAGGAAGAGTACAAACGCGAAGTCCGCGAGAGTTCGTACGTCGTCCGCGACACCTCGTACAACCCGGTAGAGGAAAAGCAACAACAGCAGCAGTCTTTTTTATCCAATAGGCCCCCCCGTGACCCGACCGGGGGGGCCCACTCTGAAACGGACACAGCTCATGGGCGTTTCAGGTAAGTAGATCTTTTGATATTTATACGAGTAGGGATGAAAAAGTAGTGAGAATGAGATAGAACGTAATGATTATTGATAACTTAATAAATAATTTTTCTACATAGTCTCCAAGTCTTTCCACACAGTGAGTCCAGCACTTTTCCAAAGCATCAATCCCTTTCAAATCAAAGTTTTTCTTGGTCCTGCAAAAAGCTCTCCACGACATCCATCACCTCGTCGTCTTAAATCGTTAACTATTCTTTAAATTTGGGAACAGATAAAAATCGCAAGGCGCCAGATCTGGTGAATCCATGGTGAACCACCACTTGGTGGTCACCCAATTCGA
Source organism: Pachliopta kotzebuea (assembly GCA_018246255.1). Lineage (NCBI taxonomy): Eukaryota > Metazoa > Arthropoda > Insecta > Lepidoptera > Papilionidae > Pachliopta > Pachliopta kotzebuea. The sequence goes on along the minus strand of DWLS01005552.1, from coordinate 637 downwards.
AGCTAGCTTGCTGAATGGCAGCCATTGCAACTGCTGACCTGAGCGATGCCGACCTTGGCAGGCGATGCCACAGATCGAAACTTCATCAGGGTCGGTGATGATGGCCCTTTCCATTGCGAAGATTGCTGTTTTGTCTCGGGATCAAAATGATTGACCTATGTTTCGTTCATTGTTACGAGACAAAAAGTTTTTAAAATCTTCTTGAAACTTGTCCAACAATATCTTCGAAATTAAAAGTCGAATTTTGTTTCTGACTATCGCTTAACATTCTCGACACCCATTTTGCGGAGACTTTTGTCCTATTCAAAGATTGTTTTAATATGGATTCCAACAGGTATTCAACCTATATATGAAATGCCCGTTTCTTGAATTAACTACGGAATGGTGTCTCTTCGATCGCTCGATACAATTTTCTCGACTTTCGCGACATTTTCTTGGGTGGCTGACGTGAATAAAGAGCCGCAACGATGTTCGTCCGTGCTCGTTCTCCCTACTCGAAATTGAGAAGCCCATCTTGCGACAGTGCAATACGGCGGAGCAGACTCTCTTAGCGTCAGTCAGCGTCAGTGTTCCCGTCCAACTACGATGTGGGCATCTTCAAGAAAAGAGTGAATAGGCACTTGCTAGGTTAATGCGC
>DWLS01005551.1:0-12573 GCA_018246255.1 Pachliopta kotzebuea | reverse complement strand
GCTGAGTTTATCTCTGCGGTCGTATCGCGAATCTTGAGTTGAAACGGCGACAGTAAAGTGAAGGACACAACGAGCGGAAGCAAACGCAAACAAGAGCCGCCTAGTTGTTTCACTACCACTACTAAATAAATAAATAATTCTTTATTTTAGACGTAAGGTCCATATTAGGTTAGTAAAAGTTAGTAACAGTATACAGCTTATTTATTTAGTTGTGTTAGTTTACTACAAAATTCTAAACTTATCGTATATCAACAAACTCCTCACGACTTCCCTATAAGAAGTTTCCCCCAATGGTTTTTAAGAGGGCAATCACTAAAGGTCTGCTGTGGCGTTTCGGTACAGCATTAGTTATGGGATGGTTCAACTTGGCCCAAAGGAATAAAGAACTTCAATATATGAACGGAAAAGATCAGTTCCTTTAATAAGCTTTTAAATTGTTTACACAGCATCATAAACAGGAGCAGTGTTGATACTTATATAAATACCTTTTTTTTAAGCAGAGGAATTCTTCAAAAGAAATCTGCTTGGGGAAGTCAGGGTTATATGGGATTTATACACGAAAGGCTTCAGGATTTTCTACAGAACTCACTCCTTCCTTACACTGCGGCAATAACGAGACCACTTCGTACTTGTCCGCTCCAGGCTCACTCAGTATACAGTGAGGGTCCCAAACCCAAAACCGTTTCAGTCGCTTTCTACTACAGGCAGGGCTTACTAATATCAAAAATGAGATATTTTGACTGTGTTTTACCCAAAAATACTAAACAATTCCTAATGATTTTTAGCAAATAGATCATTTAGTACTTGGGAAAGTAGTTAAGCTACCTTCTATCTTAAGAATGATAGAATGGGAGAGAATGACCTAAAATTGTCCTGACCTTTGACCGCATTTTTGTATGTTTAAATCATCGTCTATATAATATTTAGGTCTCAATATTAGTCCAACTAAAACCTTCAGGTTTTAACTACGCCAATGTCGCCTTCACCCATTCTTTATATAATCACATTCATTTTTTCTTTTATAAACATTCAATTTGACCAGATGTTGACCCACTTCCTAAATCGTTTCATAAACACTAGTAAGGTCTGGTGCTGAAGGTGAACTGGATTATTTTTTGGAGAAAACTTTTAAAAGTTATTAACATGTAATAGTTTTTGTACTTGTCTCTTTAGTGGAGTAAGTAACCGACATAATTGTGATGGTTCCTGGTTTAATTCCATGGCCGTGGTTGGTTGAAGGTTGAGAGACCTGCGTGATATAAATTTACCCATAGATCTATGATGATTTTTTAATTTGCCTAATGTTGCACTAGCATTAAACTTTTTAATTGTGGCGGAGGAAATCGTCTAAAGATACCTTGCTTCTAGGAAGAAGTTAGGGTTATATGGGATTTATACCAACTAAAATCCCATCAGTGGTCATCCTCAGTATATTGAGGAAGCTCCCGGGATCTTCTACAGAACTCACCGGTGCCTTCCTGCACTGCTGAGCATATCCTAAGGAGAGCTGGTGCCCTTTGAAGCATAAACAGTATGCTGCGAGACTAATTCATACTTGTCCGTCTCTAGCTTTCTAAAGGTCCCAATTCTCAAAGCCCGTTAACCTGATCATACTTTCCAACAAGAGACTAACCACCAGTATTTATAGCACAATTCTTCACACCAACTAGCCGAAATATTCGCAAATGACTGTGGTGACCATTTAGACCGCAGTGTGGTCCTAATCGGTTGTAGATCTCTGCGTGCGTTTAATAACTGCGCGTACGCAACTGTGTCGCAACGGCGGAACCCGGCCGGCTGCTAAGGAAACGGCGAATTAAAATACCACCCATTGCCCAACGAACACCAACCTGACAGTATGACTCATGAAGGCTTAGGATTACAAAAGGGAATGTCAAAAAAAAAATATTTATGACAAAAAAGATACAAACATTTGTTTCCCGATGGCTTTGCTAGGCAAGCCTGTACTGTGGGAACCTATAGCGCTAAACTATTATAGACATTCGCATATTTAAGGTTAAATATATAAGAAATATATATAAATAAACAATACACAACGCAAATATCTACATTTATATAAAGTATGGATAATTAAATGGCAAAGAGCATATAAATATTTATATTAAAAGTAGAATATGCTGCGACAGAAGTGGAGACATGCGCGTGAGAAGAGGAAATGGAAAAGCTGTCAAACAGTAGAAGATGAGAGAATGAAAGAGGAATGACAAATTGCAAAACAGGAAAAAGTATAAAGATAAAAGGAATGTGAAAATAAAAGAAAAGAGTAAATAAAATCCCTGTCCCACTTTGTGAAGGAACGAGCAAAAGGTTAGGATTTAAGCTATAATTACTAGTAACACGATCATCAGCCAATACACGTCCACTGCTGGACATGAGCATCCCTCAAGAATTGGGAATTTGGGCCATCTCCTACCACGCTGGCTCAATACGGGTTGGTCGTAAGCCAGAGCCTCTTGATTAGCGGGCTGCACAGCAGATGAGGTTAGCTTCAGTCCCGTCAGTTGTTTTGTGGGATCTCATATATCCCCTATACTAACAATATTCTTTTCTATCTACGAGATAATAAGACTAGTGAGACGATCACTAAATCGTGAGTGATACACATTGCACTTATCGCCTTATGTAAATAGTGTTAAATCTTATTACCTCAGTAATTTCACTAGCATACAGTAACCTTCAAACCTGAACACAGTAATGTATGCATATTACTGTTAGATAGTAAAAAACGGAGGTGGTATCAAAACAGAGAGATACCACTAGTAAAGTTTATTTAACGAATCTTTTTCTTACTACTAATCATTACTGTGTTAACATTACTGTGTGGAAGGGTGCTGTATGCTAGGGAAATTACTGGGGTAACGAGACTTAACAACAAACAACTCAATTCTTTAGTTAATACCATATTAACCAGCGCCATGTTATGGGTAATCACTTACTATCAGGTGATAAGAAAAAAAAACTCGAGTATCAAACGTACCACATTGCGCTTATCGTTTCATCTCATTATCCTTTCAGTAGCTGAAGCACTCTTTGATTGTAAACACAGTAATATTTTGAACTGCTTTGTAGAAAAAATTGACGCTGGTGGTCTATTTTTATTAAAGGGAAGTTCTTCATCAGATACTTTTTCTCTGCAAAAGCAATGATAAAGTTACGACAGGATGTTACTGGTTAAATCCCATGGTATCCCAATGACTCTTTAAACGCTTCCTCAGTCACCCTCAAAACTCCTGACTCCGCTAACTTTCAGTGATTGGAACCTCAACCCTGACTCTCTGACTCAGCCTGATCAATCACAGTAACAGAGTGAAAATTGCTTTAATTACCATTCCTATCAGATATTAATTATTCACCAGCGGCCGGTACTCCTTGACATTACGGGAGGAGCACTACATTATACCACAATGGTCCTTATGGCCTAGTGCTTTAAACTCGTTTTGCGGTGAGATAGTCAAACAGGCAGTAGGGGTTAAAGCGAGTGAAGTAAAGGTTAATTTATAACTTGATGGTGGTAATGCGGAGCTGGTTGTCGGCTAGAGAGAGGCGCGCCCTTCAAAGGCTCCGGCTACTGGTTCCGGTAGCGAAATTATAGAGTTAAGAAGAAACAGATGCGGCATTTAATCTATATTCTTTTATATATGTTCCTATGTCCAGCAGTGGACGTCTATCGATTCAAATGATAATGATTATATGTTTTTTATTATTATTACTAAGACTTCCACCTAATAGTAAGTGTCTATACATAAGAACTTGGTGCCAGTAAGGATGATGCACTCACCATCTCATATTCTCATCGTCTTAAGACGTAGAATGTTAACTCTCGTTACCCCAGTAATTTCACCAGCATACAACACCTTACACACCGGAATACAGTAAAGTCTGCACATTACTATTTGTTACTAGGAACAGGAATAGTATCTACCTAGTCGGTCTGTAGCAACAGAGACCAATGCTTCTGTTACTGTTGAAACCATATGTCGTAGTCAAAGAACATACTTCAATTTCAACATTAATTTATTAATACGAGTTAATAATTATAATTGAAATAGATAAGTTGCTAAACTTGTTAAAGGCTTATTGTAACTTAATCTTAACTAACTTCCCTGTTTTCACTTATACCATTTAAAATAGATATTTAGAATTAAATAATTTATATCATCAGCTGATAGACGTCCACTGATAGATATAGGTTTCCCTCAATATTTGGGTCGTCTCCCTCTACACTGGCCCAATACGGATCAGTAGAGTCTGGTTTGTTGATTACCACGAGCAGGTGAGGTTGGCTCTGATCCCGTGTGTTGTTGTGTGGGACCCCTTTTTTTGTGGCCCAGGGAAATCTTTAAAAGATACCCTGCTTCTTGGGAGAGAAGTCACGGTAATATGGGATTTATACCCACTAAAACCCTACTAATGGTCATCCTTGGTGCATTGTAGAAGGTCCCGGTCTCTCCTGCGGAACTCACTGGTGATTTGTGGGACCCCTTACTTAAAAACATGCTTTACTATAATTTGTATTTCAAACTAATGTGCTGCATTAAATTTGAAGTCTCCTTCAAATTATTCTAACTCCCAGAGGTCTGAGGTATATTGTAATATCAGTGTACTCCTGCCGTCATTAAAAGTCAATTTAGCAGCATATTAAATGCGCATGAGCCGGTGGTATCGAATCGATTGACACATTTGAAAGGTAGAATAGTTATTTGCATTCTGTTATACTGTTAGTAGTCACGAAGGGGCAATTTTTTATGGTACATGACTTAAGGTACCATTCACCTGATCTACGTCACATCCTGATAATTACAATTTAGCTAAAACCTCAAATAACTACATTCATTATCATTTGAATCCATTGATGCCCACTGCTGAACTAAGTTTTTCCTAGAATGGAAATTCATACATCTAGGATTCATATGCGTATATCAGTCAATCGTCAATACGTTGGATTGAGGCGAAGCCTGAATGACAAAAGATAAGTATATAAGAAAGAGTGAGATAAATAAAAAATGAAAAGATAGACACACTAGGGAAAAGAGGAAAAGAAAAGAAAGAACGTTAAATAAGTATAAAGACAGGACCCTTACCCACAACATGAAGGAGTACACTACAAAATTAAATTTTACAAAAATCATATATACAGTTCGACTAATCGAATTATTCTTACTGCATACTGATAATTGTGTAGTAATAAAACTCCTAGTTGAATACGGGATCTGCAATTTTTATATTAACTACGGGCTGATGGTATGAAGGTGGTAGCTAATTAAATGGGATAGGTATACCATTCTAACATACGAACACCACCTACAATTAGCCTAGGATTCTAGCTTGCTACCCCGTGCTAGCTAAGCTATTAACTGTTATACCTTCATTATCAGCCGATAAATGCCCACAGCTGAGCATAGGCTTCTTCAAACACCTCCACTCCAACATCCATGGAAGCTGCTAACATAATACCTATAGATACAAATACCCTATCGTTGGCTCACTTGCACAATGCGCACAATGGGACAATAACCTCTTTTTCTACCATCAGTTCTGGTGATTACCACGGTTCACACCACAGTACTCCTTGCAGCTGTAACCAATAGCGATTTATATCACTAGATTAAAGTGTTGCCATTGTACAAATGTTTACGTGAGAGAATATTACTGCGTAGTGATATGTCAAGGGTACAGTTACTACGCCCTGTTGAAATGTCGCAGCGATTCCATGAACCGAGAGTTCTATGGAAATTTTAAAGTAACAACACTTAAGTTACGATTGCGGCAACTTAGAGAGAGAGCTTTACTTTACTTAATTACATGTACAACTCACTATAGATTAAAGCTTATATCTACAGCTCAATAATAGAATAATACTGTTCCGGATTGAGATAGATCCTTCGCCTCTATAATACTAGTGGCTACTATATCATCACAATTATCGTCATTGTCATCATCACAGTTGTCGTCTTCGTCGCAATCATCAACATCATTTTCATCGTCATAACCATTGGCATTTATGATTTCACCATTCACCATTCCGTCTAAAATAATCAATCACAATTGATTCGTCCGTAAAGTGATTTGTTAATTTTAATGAATATAATTTTTTAGTAGATCAATCCAGTCTTTCGTCTATTATTCCATTAATATTTATGGAACTAATAACTATGTAACGACTAATATTAACGACTAAAGATTACATTGTAAAGACATATTAAATGTATAAAATTATGGTACAAAACAAACTAACCCACTTTCCATTACGGTTTCAATGTAACCGATCTTAAGTTATTTGCCGCGGTAAACGTTCCAACTGGCACCAGGTCAGCACGTTATATAATGGTGATACCATCGGTATGCTGGTGGTACTAAAGATTAATATCTAGTTGTAGTTTAACCTCTGAACCTCATCGCCGCTGTGTCAAGGCTGAGCCGAGACTATTTTCTCTTCCGTGGCTTTGATCCGTCAGAACCTATAATGAGATGCTTTGTTTGTTTATTAGATATTGTTATTAAATATATTCATACACATAAAATATAACTTACGTCACTTATTAACTTAATTTATTATTACATATACTATAAGTAACATTTAGTATTACTTAAACAAACACTGAAATTGAAACGGTATTTATGTATAGTGACATTAACTACCAAAAATATGTAAATCAAAGCGATGTTATATACAGAATGTTCACCTGATAATAAGTGACCTAAATGATTGGAATGTTTGCTACGTTAAAGCAACTGTCCTCAGTCTAGTAATTTTACTAATCACTACACCATTTAAACCAGAAAACTGAATTTGACTATTATAATCAGATTTGAAATTGTTTTTCGATTAATATTATTTTGGGATCCATCAATGCTTATATATTCACCAAAAGTATTGATTAAAACCCACGGGGTTTTAAAACAGCTCATCACTTATTAACAAGTGCACGTTATGCTCGTATTGTCGCAGAGATTTTTTTATTTAATAATAAATAAAAAAATCTCTGTTTAAAATATAAAGACATGTTTATCAAATTGCTATATGAATATGCAACATAAAGTGGCAAAGTACGAGAGTAACGCCCGTGCGAATAGTTTCGTATCATGTTGCATACATTTAAATTAGCCGGGTTTTTGCTCAGCTCTTACGTACAAAGGTCGGCTCCTTTGCGAGCAATAAATTCACTCGCGCCGTGAACTTTGCGGAAATACAAGCAGGTGGATTGATAAAAAAAAGTTCCGTGAGCCTGACTGACGTAATAGTGAATTGGTCATAGTATCGTATTGTTTATTAATCAGACCTCAAATAAAAACAGAACTGGTAATAAGTCTCTGTTACTGGAGACCGTGTAGGTAGGAACCACCACAGCTCGTTTTTCTACTGCGATATACAAATGTGTAAACAATACTATGCTCTAGTTTGATGGGTGCTGTATGCTAGTGAAATTACTGGGGTAACTAAACATCTTAAGTCAATAATTTAAAACTTAAGTAAGCTCAATGTGGTTTTTTTAAGGCATTCATCGGATTACAAATGATACACTAGCACATAATAAAGTAGTGCTAGCTGATATGGTACACACAGTGGTGTTATGTATACCATCTTAACCAGCATCACATTGTTATGGACAAACATGACTCACTATCAGGTAGGAACGCCTTGTCCGTTTCGTCGGCCAGACGAATAAAAAACAATCCTAAATGGACTCATACTTATCATCGAATCTATTAGACAAAAAGAAGGTTAATCTAATAATTTGTCAATATATAGCAATGTGGTTTAAGTTAAGATAATATATTTCAACATATACAAAGCCTTGGGACGTTAGTTAATCCTATTACTGCAGTAATTTCACTAGCGATAGCAATATTCAAAACACATAACAGTATAGTATATGGTAGATGTTGATGATCAGTATAAAATGTAGTAAATTTCACAATACTACTTAAGAAATTTTTCTGAATTATATCTGAATAAACTCTGATCTAGATATCTTAGAATCTGAAAATATTATATTTATCAAACTTAAAGATCGAAGACTGGAAGACTATTTTCAGTGGATGCCATAAGAATTAAACTTCTTACAACTTCCCATACTTCAACAATAATTTTCATACGGAAAAAATCTTTAGTAAATGTATCGTTTTTTTGTTCAGTTCCTTTAAGATATCCAAGAAAAAGATATTTAAAAAAAAACCCGGAGGTCCATGTAAGGTGTAATGTTGCCTACGTATCTGTATGTTATTGATACGCTCTGGTACTTACCGCATTCTTGCAAGGAAATTAAATCTGTGTGTACAATAATTCATACCTTTTACAATAATTACACAAACAAGTAGATTTTTCCTCTGATTTCGTAGAAATGGTAACATTGGGAGTAAAGAGACTAGTAGGAAAAATCCTGGAACGAAAGACCAAACAGGTTAAGGTTATAGATACAATAATAGGCAGAGTACTTCGTGGAACAACTGCTAACATTTTAATACGGAAGACTTACGTCCCATTTCAGAGAGACATAAAGTGGAGAATGGATGATGGTAAGTAAGCCTCCTTTCGTTGGGAGAAACCAATGTCCAGCAGTGGACTGTCGCAGGCTATTGATGATAAAGACGACTATCGTAGTATAGTAAATCTGATGCCTTAATAGAACCTTTATATATAGACTTCTTCATTATGAGTTAATGGTATATTAATACAAAAGATTGAATACCAGGATTGATCATTTATTCTTCTTTGTAGATTTTTGTGTTGCCAATTAAGTATAGAAAAGAACTAAAAATTTTGCAGTAGTTTTATGTATGATGTGTTTTCAAATCATTAGTATTAGTTTGTCATCTTCACTTTACTGAAGGCAGTAATGTGTACTATGTATATTACTGAGCTCAGTACGAAATTACTGAAGCAACGATACAATATTTTATGTCGGTCGTCGTACTGTGTAAATATCATTATTAGAACTAAGAGTATATTAATACAGGGTAGATCTCTAGCGCACCGAGTCCGATACCGCTTACGTCCAACGATTCCTTGCAATTACCACCAGTTCGCTGAACCGGCTGGTGGGTAGTTAAGTAATGATATTTAATACACAATCTCCAGTAAATATTTCGTTCATCATTGCACAAGATGTTTTCACATGTGCCCGCGGAAACGCAGCCGCTTGCAAAACGCAACGATTTCGGCGCGATAATAACGCAACCAGCACTCGGCCGTAATCCGCACACATCGCGCTTCACTTTTAGATAATTTTGTAATAATAACATATTTAACTGGCCCAAAGGCGCAGTGGTTAAACACATCGATATACAGAGGTTTGATTCCGGGCTACCATATATAAGAATCAGGTCTTAGCTTCTTATAAAGTGGACCTCCGATTGGATGAATATAGTAAGAAACTGCTGTATGCAGACAATACAGAACCCGTCGAAGTAGTAATCTTTGTAGGAGGCCTATCTCCAGCATTGAGCAGTTATCAGCTTATGATGATGATGATGATACTATAAAGAATTAAGCTATTACATCCAAATTAGAGTAGTAAGGACGTGATCGGTTCACCATCAAAGTTTTCATTTTCACAAGTGATATTCATGTCATACATATACTATATTTGTAGTAATAACTTTTTAAATGCGCCACAGATTACAAAATGTAATAGCGGCATTAATTTCATATGACCTTCGCCTTAAAACTATTCCGTTTCATCTCTTTTTCTTTTAATTTATCACATTTACAAATCTGTGTTATGAAACGTCGCGGGTCCGACATTGACGGCGGTAGACACCTTTACACGTCACGATATCGTCACGTGACGACTTTTCACATATTATTTTCAACAACACCTACATCCTTATTACTTAATTCTTTATTGTTATAACAAGTACATCCGTTTCCTCTTCTATACAAGTTAATTACAACGGAAACAATTGAAATAACAAAGAAACTGAAAAGTCCGAACAATTAACAAACACGATTTAAAAAAAACATTTAATTTGAAAATATAAAAAAAAGTATATATTTCAAGCTATAAACAATTTACGATAACTATAATTATTAATTAATATAAATAAAATTTTAAAAAATGTGTTATTATGAACAAATGTATTGTCTAATACATCCCCATACTAATTACGTACTGTTTTACGTTGTTTAATATTTATATATAAGTTTTAATGAACATATAAAATCATTATTAAACAATTAAGACAACTATTGACTAAAACAGCCCACTTAATTCCCACTGATGGGACTAAAGGCTATCACAAAACAAAAGTTGAAATCAATATCCAACACACGGGTCTAATGCAGAATAATATTAGATATGAAAGCTGTTATTCTGGAAGTACTTAGGTATTCTCATGATGTTCATTACTTGAAAGCTTAGGGTCTGCGAGAATCGAACCCAAGCCTCTTGAAGACTTATGGACATCATGAACTGAACAATCAGGATACGTAACGACAACGATAGATCACTAGTTGTAAATTACCTCCCCAACTCGTACACTTACATAAGGATGAATGTTTACAGCGACGCAGATGGTAATTTTATAGCATTCTTTATTAACTCGATATGTACTGATCACTTGTTTTCGGGTGAACGGGAAACTTTATAAGTATTAACTGTCGTTTTTATCAGTGATTTCAAATACCAACATACAGTACTGGTTTATTAAACTGCAATGCTGTATGTTTTTTATTGTTCTCGATTGGGTTGGGCTAGGGATTGGCTATCGTCTTTGAGGAGGACGATGGCTGGACGTTGTCTTCGGCCATCGTGTTAATATGCAGATGTTAGGAACTTCATGATTCAGTGTACAGGACGGGCTATGCCATCATAGCGTTAGAGGCTGCGGTTGTATTCTGAACGGAGATTCGGACCTCTCCAAAATCTGAGGACGACCACCGTGTAGGTTTTAATGGTTAAAAATCTACACATTCGTGTCTTTTCAAGCATTTCCTCTCAAAAAAAAATAGGATTGACCATCATGTTTTGTTTTTGCAATTTGAATTTATATACTTTCTCCTTATTCTCTTCTTTCATACTTATACTCTCTTTCCTCTCCTTCTTTCATTGTCCTACTTTTCTTTTATATTCTTTATGTTTTGTTGCCGCGATGACCTTTTTGCTAAAATTTTGGAAATGTTTCGGTGTTTCGGTCTTTACTAATCAGAGAAGCGATGCACGAACGCTAACCTTCGCCTCTAATTCGAGCTCCACATAATTTCTTTGCGGGCAATGCTGTATCATTTAACGCGCCGCCCACGCGTGGGATTGCGCGTACGCAGCCGAGATGAGGCTGTCGAAACCGAACAGTTATTTAGGAGCACTGTGCGAACACCGGCGGCCATTTTGTTTAAATTAAGAGCAAATTCGCGAAGTTTTCGCAACTCGTTGCACATTGATACGAAATGTGGACGATTGTAATTATCATCATTAATATGGTAAGCAGCGTTGGCAGACGTCCTACTCCCACTCCTACCACTAGGTGAACACTATTAAAGTCGCTGGGAGTCACTAGATCCAAGCAGCACAAGATCGTATCCTGTGGAATACTTTACAAGAGATCTATGTCCAGCAGTAGACGGAAATGATTCCATTGCTTTCGTATTCAGAGAAACAGTAAAATCTCTTTAGTTTATAACTTTAGTAATGACAGAAGAAAATATGTATTATTTTGTTTATTTAATTACTTTATATATAAAAGTAACGGCAGATAATAAATAGAAATTAAATAGTACAAGCGAGCTTAACTTACTTTAAGCTTTCTACTTGATAACTTTACCGAAAGAGTAAGCGGAAGTTAAATGTACAACAGTAAGAAATAAAAAAGTTTCAAATGCTTTGTTTATACTAAATCTTTAATCAAAAAGTCCAAATATATACATGGTCTCTTTAAGTAATTCTCTCTTTAAAACCTTGTCAATCCATATCATAACATAACAAAGAACAACCGTAAAACCAATAAAGGTACGAAGCAAGGCTAAATTACACTGTAATAATGTACCATTACAAACATTACATTTACCGCGGGCCGTGACAAGGTAAACTGTAATGACATTTGCTTGTAATTGCCGCGAATGATCTAGAATATTATTATTTCATACTTTAATATTGATCTGCGTATTATATAAAGACAAATCGTTTGAATTTAATAATAACATTACCTATGTAATAAAGCAATTAAGTTGTGACTGAGATCTTACTGATAGTCCATGTTGTAAGCATCGGTGAGTTCCGTAGATCCTGAAGCCTTTCGCAATGAACTGAGGGTTTTGGGTATAAATCCCATATAACCCTGACTTCTACCCAAAAGCAGTAAATCTTTTGATTTCCCCAACGACAAAAAAAGAGGTTATTGAACTGGTATCTGTGGCCCAGATTTTGATAATCTAAATCCATTATAGATTAGCTTAGATCATGTGATGGATTTGCTAAACTATTGCCATAACAGTTACATTTTTTATTTATTTTATCTATTACTTCCTGGACCGTCTAGGTCAGAGTTCCCCAAACTTTTTTGTGTCGTAGACCCCTTGCCATGTTTTTCCGTGTTGTGTAGACCCCCTACTTACCT
>DWLS01005550.1:0-12576 GCA_018246255.1 Pachliopta kotzebuea | reverse complement strand
TTTAGATGTTGGTTATATACGTCCACTCATAGCTGGCAGCCACTGCATCATAGCACTATTTAAAATTATATACACAATATAATTTTGCGCTATTCTCATTACCACAGTTCATTAGGTAGAACGAACTTCGAAACAAAACTCAGAAACTCAGAAATAGGCATAGGAGATCTTCCTAAAAGTCCTACAACTACAACGTATAAAAAAATGAAAAAGTATCAATCTATTAAATACATAAATTTGGTTACAAAAAAATTGTACCTAATTTTATTTTCTACTTTTAACTTAATATAATTTGTATTGGTTTATGACGTAAAGAAAATATTAATTATTATTGTGCTTTTTTATGATTGCAAGATGACGCTAATAATATCAAAAAAAAAATATTTAAAAAAAAATTACGGATTTTTTGGCGTTTAATTCACTATTTTTATTTATTTTATTAACCTGTTTCAGCTACAAGGTCGTGGTCACAGGGGACTTAGTCGCCCACGACTATTGAAAAGCGGCAGAAACATTGGATTAATGAAATGAATAAAAACTATGAAGTAAACGCGATAAAACCAGAAAAATTTATTTTTATTAAATGTGCAATCCCCGCCTAATTATATGAAACCATTAACAATCTTTTTTAATTCACTCAAATAATCAAAAACTAACAAAAATTTTGAAAATGCATCAATAGATGGCGCTAGTACCGCAGCAGCTAAAATATCTCGATATTATTCTTAGTATTATTTCTTAAGAGTGCGATGTGAGTGGCGCGTATGCGACCGCAGCGTTATCGTCGACCGACTCGCCGACCTTGAGGCGAATATGAGAAACAAACTTAATTCATATGGTGTTTCTCTGCTAATCAATCTATATTAATAAAAATTGAGTGTCTGTTTGTAATAAAAATAAACAGCTTTTTATAACTGATTGGCATATATCCGAAGATATGCTAAGAAAATACTTCTTTAAAAAAAGAAATCTAAAAATTGTAAAGAAAACTTCGATTGAGTTTATTTCAATGACTAGAAATAATGACGAACATTTGAAGTTATCTTTAACAGATCAATGGCAATTATAATAATAAAAATAAAATAAATATACACAGGATTTAGTAAGTTAGCTGGATTTATTTAGTATTAAAAAAATATTTCAAGGTCATAAAATTGATTAAGATTTATATTACATATCTAAAACTTAATGAAAAACTAATGCACAACAAGAAAACAAAGCCTTAGAGAGTGTTCGCCATAATCCACGCTAATAAGTAAAATGTTAGTTCCACCTCTTCTGTGTATAATATTATCAGCTATACTGAACTATCGCAAATTAATCTTTTTAAGACAAAGGTTTTACACAAAAAACAACACGATAAGGTTTCCAAATAAACGTTTATTCTAAATTTATTGTTTGTGACGACTGTAAATAATTAAAATAAGAATTTTAATATCCATATCAAATACTGATGACTCTAAAATAGTGACGAAGAAATAAGAACTGGTATCGGCAAATTTTAATTCACTTCTAGGTTCAGAAACATATCTGTATCTCGTTTCTTTGTGGATGATAAATGATGTTTCTAGAGACTTACAAGCTATCATTATTACCACATGCATTTTAAAATTTATAACTCATATAAGTTATCTACTAATATTTAAATTAATTATATACATATAACTATTGATGGCAGGTCTCTATTGCCGGAGACGGTCTACGTATGTATCACCGCGGATCCTATTGCATCCGGCAAACAGTACTGTACAAACATTACCGTGTTCTGGTTTGAAAGGTGTTGTACGCTAGTGAAATTACTGAGATAAAAAGACTTAACACCTTACGTCTAAAGGCGACGAGCGTAATGGGGTGCTGTATACACCACCTTAATCAGCGTCATGTTTCTTTGCACAAACGCATCACTTATCATCAAACGAACGCTTTAATCATTTTGTCGCCTTAAAGATAAAAAAATAAGATTGAAAAAGAATAATGTAACAATTTACAAGAGACAAATATAAAAAGGCATATGAAAGGTGAAATTCATCTGACGTTAAGTGATACGCTTGCACACTATGACGATGCTTAAGATAATAAATATTATACCACAATGTATTCACCGTTTTAGCGACAGAAATAGGAGCTATGGTGATGCTATTTTATTTTCTCTTATCTATCAGAATAATATAACGGGTTAAACACAAAATATGTTTAACAGACATTGCAAAAAGAAATTCTCATAATTGTCTGAGATAATTTTTTACAGTGCCAAATTTTTTGGGTATAAGTATTTTGAATAAACAGAGAAAAATGGTAATAAAATTGTTTTTGATAATGAAAATGATAAGGTATAATATATCAGACATAAAATAATTTATACATATATATGTACAGATAAGGAATATACCTGATAATTTATTAAATCAATTTCTTTACGGTGTTTATTTGGCAATAGAACCTTTTTTTTAAACTTTAAAATTTTAGGTAACATCTTTCAATAAAGCCAAATATAATAAAAATACTAAATTTAGTTTACATCAAATTTATATTTTCTATAGCATAACTTAAACAATTTGCAACGACAAGAAACCACAAAAAGTAATAAAATACATCTGTACTGTATTTTTATAACGGTTACTGTAGGTTTTATATTGATGTACTTCAATATTGCAGCGTAAATTATTTTACTAGACTATTATTGTTATGCAAGTCGATTACATGATGACGTATTTGAAAAAAAAAATATTAATCGCCGTTTCTTTTAAATTGAACAAAAAAAATTTAAACAGAGAATGATTTAAAATTCAAACCCTCACGAATAATTTCGTTTCACCCTTCGTTGCAAGGCGTACACAGTTCCAAAACCCAAAACGTTAATTTTTTTCTTGCGAGTTTTTAAAAGCGGACCCAGCCCCTATACACGGGTCCTATTTCCCTTCTCGTGAAGGGGTGCTTTATGAGATATATTATTCTATGAGTTTAAAAACATGGCAAGATTTTTATTATTCGAATGACAAAAGTGTTACAGTTATTTTATTGTAAATCGCTATACTTCAGATATAAAAACTTTATATGTATTTATTTATATCATCTTAATTACAATAAAGTGAAAGAATATATAAAGGTCTGAAACGTAGTATAAATTTTTAATGTAAAGTATGAACGACAGTTATTGTTGTTACTCTGTAAGTATCAGTAAAGCAATACGCCGATCCTTATCTAAAGTTAAGTTGTAATTTTTTACATGTTCTAAAACGAACGTATTTAGTAATTTTATAAATAATTACTTACCTACTAAGCTTTTTAAGCTGCAAATTATACTTATTCTCTTTTGAACACTGTCCCAAAATAAAATCTACATTTCGTTATTCACACTTCGTCACATTCATAGAGGTTTGTTACAATTTTTACATGTTTCGTTACTAAAAGGTGAAGGAAAGATAGAAGAAATACTATAATAAAATTCTGTCATTTAATGTGTTAAGTTTTATACTTTTCAATTTTGACAATTAAACAATTTTTCAATAAAGATGAGTATAGAGTTTATCAGAATTGTACCACAGATTTTTTTTATCTGTTATATCCTTGTTATCAAGGTCCTTTTTACATTTGAGTTTGTTGAAATATTTGAATCAAATTTCCCATTTATATGGTATAATAGGTAAAAAAAAATAACGATGTTTAACTTATTTAGAAGGTACCTAATGACTAATTACGTTAAGTGATGAAGAGGTGGATATCCGTTCGACTTCTATTCAAAACATGCTGATCTTTCATACTTTTATTTAATAGAATATTAATTTAATGAATTTAAAACCGTCATGAATTTGACGGGTGCTGTAGCTAATGATATTATTTTTCTGCTTTTCTTTGCAATGTTATTCGGGGCTTTAGCATATTACGTAGCTAAAAGAACATCTTTAGTTACGCAGTCAGAAAGCAAAAGCTGTAAATTTTAAAATTAGTACGCGCTATTAATTATCAGCTGATCAAATATCAGCTCGTTCTTCTCAACCTTTACAGTCTTAACAGACTAGTTTAACACCTAGATAACTCTAGTAGTTGTGGTTTTGGTAGTCCTCTCCACTCCTCCGTAATTTGTATCATTACTGTATAAAACTAAGTACAAATAGCCGTAACACAGTCACAACTAAAGACAGACAGACAAAGAAACACTTCATTACTACATTTCATACAACATTGAATTAAATGTATTGTAAAATAGTGATAAATAAAAAAAGGGATAAACAAGCTTTATTCAGATTATAATTTATTAGTCAACGATGATGACGATATAGTGTTAAAAATACATTATATTTTGTAACAGAATCTACAATAGTATTACAATTAATACACATTTTATGCATTTTTAATTATTGATTATTACCTGTAAATAATGTACCAGATATTTTACTTTATAACAACAAGACGTGAGAGGCATTCTAATTATTGGGTTGAACTGTATAAATATAATATTTAGTACTGTCCTGGGTGCCGATAGTACGCAAATATTACTTGTTTTAATTTATTGAAATAACGCAAAAGCTGTTTTCGGTGTTGGTTTTTTATAGTAAGCCAATTTGGGCGTTTATAATCACGACTTAATGTATTTCATTCTGAAAGGTCCCTATCAGGTTTCTTGGACGTAGTATTGGCAAAAAAAATTACTGCGTGGACGGAGCAGAGTTAGATTTTATTTTTCGAATATGTACATAGCAATGTATTGTCAGGTACAGTTCTTTCTTCTTAATGTCCAGAAAGATCTTCTTACACAGAGAAATTTTAAGTCATAGATGCCTTTCCGTAGTGAGGGTAGCAGAAGACTTATTTAAGTCTTAGTTGCTAACTGCTAAAATCCCTCGGTGTTTTTAATAGGCATGAGTGGATGCTATGGTAACGCATTTGCCCATCACCGTAGGAACATCTGTAATTATTCAAGGAATGGTTACATTTTTAAATTATAGTACATTGAACCTTTATAATATTACAACCCACGGATGTTTTGAAAATGCAAGTTATGCTCACTGACAACTCTGTAGCAGGGACTGAGTTCAATCCCTACCTCAAATCATCATTTCTATAACGCAAAAGTTACTACACTGGTTTACAGCCGTGGTAGAAATACATGAAAGTAACAGTTGTAAGACATATTTTAGAAAAATTTTTCGATAATACGAAAAAGAAAATTCATCTTATAAAATTTATCGGAAGGATAGACACTACAGAGTTTAGACAATTGTTTCTATTTCTTTTGATATGAAATAAAATGATTAATATTTTTATAACAATGGAACAAATGTTACAAAAATTTGTGAAAAATTTTAATATATTAATCAAATAATAAGATAATAAGTATAAAGAGTCAAAGTGTAAACATAAAGTAAAACAACAACTAAGGTAATAAAAAATGTCCGTTCTGTTATCCGATAAATCATGACAGACTTCCAATATGTTCCGAGAATTAAAATACTAAGGTCAGAAAGCGAGACAGCCGCTTCAATAATTCGCCAAACGTTTAATATTAAGAAAATCTATAAAGAGGGAGTAGAGCACATGGCGGTCTATCGAAACAACAAAGCCGATTGGTGTGGTGACGTTCCACCCCGGTGATATGTTCGTCGTACTACCTAAATGCCTTATGTACACCGCTAGTTACTACTTCATGACTACTCCGAGCTCAGTGTGTACTGCAATGCAACGGAAAATATGCGTGTTTACCAAAGTCGTTTCGGTACAACGGTGTCGTGTGTTGCGTCACGTTTAAGGAAATTGATAGTGCGCCGAGGTCGACGTGACTAGCATTATCGTGTACTACATATTGTTATTTGTGATAAAATTGATCATTACTATTTTCAAATATCTATAGTGCATTATACACCTTGTCAGTTATGTTCGGCGATCTCGTTATACCCCGTGGATGCCTGACTAATGTCCGACGCCACGACACAGTGCGCGTCCTATATAACCTTGTGGACGCTGGTAAGTTTTTTACACCTTTTTATTGAAGTAGAGCAATTTTCGTAGAAGTATTTTGTAAATATGTGTAGATATCAATTTAATAAAGCTTAAATATTAATTTGAATATAGAGGAATGTGTTTAAATAGTTAAATTCGAATAATAATATCGAACGTCATTGCGAAGTACAGTCGACAAGATGGCGGCGAGTGGGGAGAGGGCGCCCAGTTGGCCAGGTGCTGCCGCCGCGTCGAGTTCGGCGCTATAGCTAACTAAATAGGTACGCAGAGTGTTGTACATTTAGAACGTTCACAATGGCTACCGCGAAAGACACGTCTACTTTCTTTCTGGAGGCGGATGCGAAACAATTTGACTGTGTTTTAAAGTTATACCCGCAAGCGATAAAACTTAAAGCGGAACAGAAAACAAAGAGACCGGAGGAGCTCATAAAATTGGACAATTGGTAAGTGCGAACGTCTTCTAGTGGTGAAAATGCGGCCGTGGCGTGTCAATGAACTTGTATTGTGTGTGTATCCGTGCAAACTGATTTGATAGCTACCTCCCTCGCGGACTGCATCTCTACTCCGCGGACGGCTCATTAAAATCACTGCGTCACGTGGGATCGATGTCAAATTGACACTATCGTTTCTCCTGAAGCCAGTGTGGGGCAAAATATCACCGCGCTTAGGCGTTATAAAATGGTGGCTGTCCTTTACGTATCGTCGCTCGTAAATGCTTTCTGTTTAAATGCATTATGAGCGCTTTTGAAATTCTGTTAATACCATGATTATATAGCGCTAGATAACACGTATGAAATGTTATTGTATTTCTAACTTATTGTAGCTAGTATAATATACAATGCTTTGTTGAATACTATTCACATCCGCTCAAAATGGTGACTTGCCTTTTGCTTTGTATTAAGTATTTTGTCAACATTTACCTAATATTGCAACAGAATAGTAATATCTTTGATATTATTTATAATTTAAAAACAATGCACAGATTTCTTTTTTTTTAATATAACAAAGTAATGAGTCATCAAGTTTTATTAACGCATTTATCGTGATTTTTGAGAATTCAACCAAATTCAAATTTATTCATAAATAAAGAATAAATGTAAGGAAAAATAAATGTTTTGTGTTTTATATATAAATAATAGTAAAACGTGTAATATAAATCAAGGTCGACTTCTTTTACATTTAGATTTGAAATTTGGTTATTACATTTGTACTTTATTTGAAAAATTAAAAAAGGATATTTTAACTTACATTTTTTATGTGTTAAAAAATATAATAAATAAAGTATCACTGTTTTACTACCACATAATTTAATATTGCTATAGTGCATAAACTATATTGATGTTGCTATTAAAACTATCAGCTGCTATTTTGAATCAATAATTTTGGAAAAAAAAGATTTTTTTAAGTCTAATAATTTTATATTAAAATAAATATTTTTTGTTACTTTTTTTAGAAAGTATGGATGTGATAATCATAAATTATATACAACACATTTTATAGTGATGCCTATTTGCATACTAAAATTAATACTTTTGCACATTTTATTATTTTACTCTGTTGTGGGTGCTTGCTAGCTTATAATTGTTCATCTTATTAGTTAACACATTTTACTATTTAAGATAATTATTAACTTGTGTATCCAAACCATTCTATAAAACCTCTAAACCAAACATTGCAAGTAACTTCTATTTATTATTAATATTTATAAATGTTTGTAGGTGGTCAATAATGTGAATATGAAATCCAATTTATAGTTGAGAATGAATAACATTTACTATAGATATTTATGTTTGTGTATAAATTTACAGGTATCAAAATGAATTACCAAAGAAAATCAAATCCAGAGGGAAAGAAGCACATATGATACATGAAGAACTTGTACAACTTATGAAATGGAAGCAAGCGGTAAATAAAACATTTAAATAAATTAACTTGATAGAAAAACTAAAGACATGACTCTCTGTAACCATTAATGGGTATTAAAATAAATCACTTCATTATTCTATAAAAAGGTCCATTCACTAAAGGCAAAAAAAGGCTAGTAACCAAAAACTCTGTAAATAATAATTAAAAATTATTCATACAGATGGGCTTAATTTTGTTTTTAAAGATTGCATGATTTTTTAATACAAACCTGATACATGTTTCAATATTATTTAGCATTTGTAAGGTTTTTAAGACATAAAATCAAGTCTGTATATACTGTTGTCCAAGATTTTTTTATTCGTCGAGGCGAGGAGATGAGTAAGCCGTTTGCTTGATGGTAAGCGATACGCTCGTTCATAACAACGTGGCACTGGATAAGATGGTATACGCTACATTGAGCTCATCTCCTTGAGATATTATGTTTTAAGTCTCTTTATCCAACTAGCTTACTTCTTTCAAACTAGAACAATAATCTTTGCATATTGTTCGTTGGCAGACATAGGGAGCTGCGATCACCGGCAAAAGAGACCTACCACCAATAAAAAGATATAAAATTTATATAACATTAATATCTTTGACCTATTTTATATTTACTACTACTACTACTAATTATCCTTATTTTGGCCTCTTTCAATATTTATTACATTATAGTCCAATAGGTCAAATAGTTTGTAAATAAATTTTCTGATTAAAAAGAAAAAAAACGTAACAAATTTTCCAATTGCAGAGAGGGAGGTTTTATCCACAACTATCATACCTAATCAAAGTAAACACACCAAGAGCTGTAATGCAAGAGACAAAGAAGGCCTTCCGTAAACTGCCAAACATAGAATCGGCAATGACCGCACTAAGTAATCTTAAAGGAGTTGGAACGGCGACAGCATCTGCACTTCTCGCGGCAGCCAGTCCGGAAATCGCGCCATTTATGGCGGACGAGTGCATACAGGCAATACCAGAGATGGAAGGAAGCGATTACACTGCCAAGGAATACCTCAATTTTGTAAAACATATTAGAAACGTCTGTGATAGATTAAATAAGGTAAGAAAAATTTTTTTCGCATTTTCCTTGAACATCAGGGTCATAGTAAGGTTCTGGAGGCTCAAGTAGTTGAATTTTAAAAATTATAACACTTTGTACAACTATCATATTGCTATTCTACCGGCCTATATTACGCTTAATTGTCATGTGAAATTGAGATTAAATAATCTATAAGGAAAATCCAAAATTGCAATCCACAAAAAGAATGAAACGGAAATTTTTAATGAGTGAATTTGTTTTTATATCAATAGAGACAGACTAGTTTTGAATACGGTCTGAAATGATGCTTAACGGCGGTTGAGAGTAAGAAGTGCTTTTTTGGATGACTAATAAATAGAGTATTTAAAAGTATGTCTGAAAGTGCAGGCTTAAACTTCAGAACATATTTTGAACCACTTGAATCTTTGAACATCAGAGTTAAATTTTTTGGTAGAATTCAATGTGTCACAACTAAGATTGTGTATCACATAAAACACTGAATGCGTCAACATTATTCCGTATTAACTTGTGACTCACTATTGTCATATGTAGGTCGCTACTTCGAATCTGATATTAACATTTGCTGCAGTCATTAACTTACAAACAAATATAATGTCAAAAATAATATAACATTTTGACGAAAATAATTATTTTAGTCAAAAAAATATCGTGTGTAATATTTAAATTTATTTCTTTTAAACATGTTCGCCAATTTTTAAGCATATGCGTGTTGTTTGCAAGCTACGAAAAAATCTCTTAGTAATTTAAATTCAATAATGTTCGATGTAAGACTAGTTTTTAAAACTCTACCTTCCCCTTGTCTTTCTCCTTTCCCTTATATTTTTATTGACATAAATCAGCTTGCGGAATCCGGATCCGCGAGCTCTGGGACGATAAAGCCTTCGCGGCCATAATAGTGGCCGAAGGCATCGACATCACCCAAGAAAATAAATTGTTTAAATAGTTACAATATTTGTAGGAACAAAACGGCTGCGGCAAAAAATGGTCACCACACATGGTAGAATTGGCGTTATGGACACACAATATCCTATCCGACCTGCAACCACAGCTGCTTGGCAAGGAGCCCAGCGCAACCGCACCCACGAACGGAGGCTCGCCGCTGCCGAGCGACGAGAGCAACCTTGAACCGCCCGCGACAAATGGTAATGGTAAGAATAAATATTGCAATCTAACATTTATTCAAAATCGCATACTATGATAAAAATAGATATTATTAATATATCTTTAAATGTGTAGTACATAATTGTACAGGGGGCAGAGGTAACTCTGCCAGTTAAACATTACGTAGGTGGTATTGAAAGCAGATATAAATAAACTTTGTAATTTTAGGCTACTAAGAATAGAACTAAGTTAAAAGCTCTGTCGTAAAAGGCGACTGAAAAGGTTTTCGGGGTCATGGTTCTTGAGGGTGGAGGCCCTTATACTTTGAAAGGGAGCCTAATGATAACGGACAAATGCGAAGTAGTCTCATATTTTCTGTAACACAGTAAAGGTCCTAAAGTAGACGTTGCGTTTACACATAATATGATAAACCGTTTAATACAGAATACCTGAAGACTAGATTTTTTTTAATCTGTCCGCCAACCTTCACTTTGGAAAAGATACCTCACAATGACAATTTAAATATTAAACTGCAAAAGTACATTGACCGCTGCTTTGCGCGTTTTGTTTTTTTGTCGCCCCTTTTATTGAATGAAAATGTGCATATTTTGATCTTGGGCCAATGCATTGTAAAATATACGATTCCCGTCACACCCATATATCAATTATTCATATTATCATTCCATATGGAATGCATCAGTAATAAATTTAAATTTTGTCCTAGTACAGTTATATTGATGGTCGTACACTAATAAAGCACTTTTTCTAGAACATTTCTTCTGGTGTACAAATCTTCAAAAGGTAACTTAGATTTTGAGAAAAACGAAAGAATTGAGTGCAAATACGAGAACAATTAATATTTACTGTCTGCTGGGGTACTGCTAGGTGGGTCACTTATTTAGCGATGAGAGGAATCCCCTGTGAGATCTTCCTCAAAATCTTTTCAGTCGACTACAAAGGGTAAAAAAACCTTAGTGTAATCTTACTAGCTCCTTACTTTAAAATTGTTTACTATCAATAATAGAATTTTCCATAAAATTTCTCGTTTCTCTCACTTATACTGTGTATATGTTTTACGCGAGGTTTGAGATACTACCAATTTTTTTTTATTATGTACATTTTGATATAAATTGTACATGCAAAGCGATTTGTACAATAAATAAAAAAACATTCCGAGCATAAATGATGTACTTCAAGGTTATTGTACATTTTTTAGATGCGAATGTAGCTTGTGATTTTTAGAAAAATTTCGTGTCACTAGTAGACGCTTTATAATTTTTACTATATCTGATATCATAGTAATTTTTTTAACAAGCCTAATATACAAAACTTCTAAATAAACAAACTAAAAATAAGTTCCAATCACGAGAGTAAATCTTTTTCTAAGTCGTACTTCCTCGTGGCTGAGGGTCGTAGTCTTCACGTGTGATACTACACGTCGACTTTCTTAGCAGTTATGATGGAGTGGTTTGCCATTGCCTTCTTCATTTTACATTTTTTTTAAAAATCATTACTAAATTTTATCTATTCGGTTACACATTCATTCTGAAAGAATTTTTGGTTTTAAAGTACGAAAATCTTTTACATAGAGTAATTTTATTTCATAATTTTTACTAACTGTCTGAGGTACACTTGGCTTAGGCCCGTGTACCTCCATTACTCCAGTATTTCTTCAAAACGCTGAGAACTTTAGTAAATTAGTATTTTATTATAATTTCATTCTGTATTTGTAAATAGAAAATAATGTATCTGTTCTAAAAAAAATTGCAATATTTTATTATTCTTTTTAATTATGTAGTTAAATATCGCTGCCTAAAATTCTCAGAAGTAAATACTCCGAGGGTTTAAAATAACAATGCGAAATGCACGCGAGGCGCGCTGGTACAAAGCAACTACAATTAACAATGGCTGAACCTCTCATTAACTGTGCGAAGGCAGCCGCAGTATCCATTATATACTGAATCACTAGTCATGGTGTCTGTAATAATATAAAAAAGGGGAATTATTTTTGTATAATATTGTATTTGTAATGTCCCACCCGATTCCTCTATGAAGACCCATTAACCTTATTATACCTGTTATCTCATCAACTATATATAAATTTGTTTGTAAATTTCAATAACATTATCATTTATTGCAGGTAAACTTGTGGATTCAGTCAACGAGGACACAACGACATCTTGTACAGAAGATTCCATGGACGCGAAAGCGACCTCTCCGGCCACCCCTGCCTCCCCCTCAGACAATTCAGACTCTGCCTTTAGTACGCCGCGTGATAAGAGGCAAGTTTCCATTTATCTATAAAAGTGGCACATTAAAAAGGTATTTCTGTTAAGACTACACCGATGAGGGCTGTTAGAATACATAGGTTCTCTAAAATGATGATAAGAAACCATATTGTCTATTTTTATTTGACGATACGAGGAAGGCACATCTCCTGATGGTAAGTGAATCGTTTGGTGCTAGTTAAGATTGTATACAAATACAAATATACTTTATTGTGCACTATCACAGAGTTACAAAAAAAGAAAGTACATAAGGATTTTCACAAA
>DWLS01005549.1:0-12576 GCA_018246255.1 Pachliopta kotzebuea | reverse complement strand
AAAAAATGAAGTAGAGGTAAAATTCTGGGTGATTCAATAATTTTGTTCTTTTTATTATTATTATTTACTGTGCAGCCTTCTGCTGCACAGTAAATAATAATAGTTAAGTTGAGGCAGAAATTAGATAATTCCCGCGCTGTTTACTGAGTTCAATCTACACTTTGATAAAATACATATAGTTAACTTATTAATTCACGATTTTTTTATTAATATGAGTCGAAATATCATCATTCATTGCGTAGTTAGACAAGCATAAAAAGTGGCTCATACAACTGTCAGCGCATGCGCGTGATGTAACAGCATTTGATAATGTTAGATGTCTACTTATATTTCCGGTTGCAAATATTGCATTAGTGTGTTTTTTTTTAGTTCCACGACCAACCACACAAGTAGGAATTCCACGAAGCACCGATCACCCGATGGTAAAAGGAATACCTGCCCATTACAAACGACATAAGGTTTCAAGAATTCATAATGTATACGTTAATCATATATCACATTTATGGCGAAGTTTAGTTTAGTTTTTCCAAATTTTCAGGTTCTTGTAAAATTAGTAACGATGTCTATATGAACTTAAAATTATTTGTTCTTACAAATAATGTATAAAAAATCGCTGTCATTCTTTTACAAAATTTCTGTAAAAAATTGTACCGAGAATCTGAGTACATGTATAAGTTCATAAAAGTTTTCAAATCACAGAACAATCACACGAATGAAAAAAAACGAAATCTTTTATTCAGCACATTACTCGGTTTTAGAACGGATAAAATATAAGACCTTGTAACAAATCATTGTGCTTAAAGGATAGTAGTAACTAAGAAAGAATAGGCATATGTTGGGCATGTCTAGTGAACCTTACATTACGTCTAGATTTATACAGAAGTTTAGCGACTCTCGCTAACTATTAAAAATCAAAATGAACGTTCAATTCTCTAGACATATTACATGATTAGATTTAGCCAAAATATTACAAATGAAATGAATGCTCCAAGATTTGAATTTCTCATTGCAATATTTTAATAGCTCGTATACATCGTCTGATTAGATAACATTTAACATTTAGCCACAAAGGAAGTTTGGCTACACATAAATCGAATAACATTTCAGATAATAATCTGTCATTAACATGTTACGGATGCTTGGACAAGACGTATAAAAGTAGACAATTTATAAATTGCCAGTTTAATTTATACACTTATTAATAATTAGCATACATACAAGTATGTGCCAAATTTTCTTTGAAGAAAAAAATATCGTACTTCATCACATCAGTACTGCAGAGAAAACCATATTACTTACGACTAAACATAAGTCTAAAAGATTCAATTTCATAGATTATTGTGTTATACAAAATCCATTAACGTAAACTTAAGAAAAGTGAATAAATAAAAGTTTACTCGTATCTATATAAAAGATAATCTTACTAATATTTTAACCTTTAATTCAGTACAAGTTGAGGTAAAAATTTAATTGTTAAGGGTATTATTAGAGGTAGTTTTGAATTTTCGATTAAATAATCCCATAAGTCGATCATCCTGAACAAACTGAAATTCTTACAACTGAAATATAAAGACATAGTTTTTAAAATATATTAGATAATAGTTTTGAAAAAAATTTAATCATCCTTCTTATTTTTCAATCACTTAGTTGCCTACTTAATAGTATATATTAATATGGATCAAAATACAAGTACAATTTACTATTGAATTTATTTAATTAAAGGTTGCACTACTTCGCTGTTTCCCTAAATTAATAAAAAATGTCAATGATTATTACAAAGATTTGCAGGATACGTTTGAAAGTTAAATGACAAAAAATTTAAACTATGTCGAAGTGAACGGTGTTCGGTTAACTATGTGCTAGACATCTCAATACGTGCCAAGAATGAAGAAAATAAAAATAAACGAATAAATCACCTTCACGCACCTCTCCACTCGCTGAATAAATAAATAAATATAAAGTTTTAAACAAAACTATATGTCGATATTGATAATAGTTAATAATATTCGTGATAAGTTTCTTGTAAAAAATAAACATTAGTAATTATATTTCATATTGCAAAAACCTTTGAAGTGATTTTTATTATGCACGCTGTGTCAACCTTCTTTTAGGAACGAACAGTTAACCGCAAGTATTCAAAGTTAGTAAAGAGGTCGGACATGTACATACATTACTTATATACAAGTTAATAATAATTATATGATAATGTACTAAAGAATAAAAAGTTAATTTTAGATATAATGTTATTTTACTACGTATCTCTTATCAACAAGGAATTTTTTTGGGTCTGCTGAAAGAATAATTTGTTAAATCACAGTTTAGTCTTCGTACCGGTTTTAGGTGAGCATACACAGGTCAGGCGAAGAAAAGGCGCGCGCGGAGGCAGCATTCGTCAGTCGCACCAGGGTCGTCGAAGGGGTCGGTCCGCAATCTAGTCATTGTATTTTTTATTATATATTTTTTTAAATATCGTAATCAAAAGGTCACTATGAAAGTGTTCATCGTATTGACGGCAGTCGCCGCCTTAGCAAGTGAGTAATTTTTAATATAAGTCAAAATAAATATATTTAATTATACTGTTATATTATACATATTGTTATGAATTATTTTATGTCGTAATGACAAAATTAAATAATATATATCATTTCCTGATAATATCTTTGAGAGCGATAAGATCAGTATTACTACTGTTTAACACTTGTATTTATACGCCAATATTTATTTAAATACAATACTGAATTTTCGACGTACAATAAAGTACATCATTATTATCTGTAAATAGAAAAAATAAATAGCTTATAAAAGTACATTATAAGTATTTCTTTTATATTTTTAATAATTTTTATTTCACATACAGTCTCTTTCAAAATTACGAGTCTTTCTTTACATATTATACTTCTATTATTTATCTAGTAGTTATGGAGATATTTAATATTTCATCATCATCTACACATTGACGTCCACTGCTGCTTTCAATTATCTCAACAACTATATGCGACCTCCAAACAAATGATTATTAGATATTTACTTAATTGTACCACAACGTTTTAACCCTTAAGTAATAAAACAGTTAATTATAGAGCACGAAACGTGGCGATTACACGTGGCTCAATTGTGACCAATTAAAGAACCTAATTGTTGTGAAAATATTCACTTGTTTTGTGGTTTTTTAGCACGACTTACTTCATACAACTATAAATGTTGTAAGTGTTGAACATGAAATCGATATACCACACATACGGACTTAAAAACTGTACACGTTTAAGTCTTTTGTATTGGAAATCGGTCACATACAACATGAATTATAGGACAAGCTATGTAAAATCTTTATAAACGTTCAAAAGAACGTAGTAGAACATGCTTTATTATTATCGTCTGCAGTTTAGGTTACAATATATTCTTGAATCGTCGCCGACATATAATTTAAATTCAGTATTCAAGTTTGTTGACAACATATTTAAATTTATAAGTATTGGTAGTCAAAGTGATATGGGAAACAAGTTATATTACAGTTAATATAAAAAATTCCTACATTTCCATGAAGCTTTCCACAAGTTTCACTGTAACGGAAACTCTTATGTTAAATACATGATTTAAAGTTAATGGGCTGTCAAAATTACTTACGAAAAGCTATTACTTCATTACAATAAGCAAAAACCTACAAATAGAAACTTCACAAACTGCAGACTTTGAAAACTGGCTTCACTCTCAAGTAATCTTAGGAAAATATGACATTGACCTTCGGTTTTTTTGTAGCTACAGAAAATCACGTTAATTTCAATAAACTTGTAATTAAAATGAAGAAATGTCGTTATAATAATAAATTGAGTGATTCCTAGAGATTTTTTTACATGTTGCATATGGCAAACAAGTTGATAGCAGCAAATTTGAAATTTTCAACACAAATGCAAATAAATGATATAAAAACAATATGTAATAGATGATAAAAATCCTTTAAATTCATAATGTTTTCTATTTGGTAATTTAAAGTTTTTATTTTCTGCATATTGTCATGTGACAATATTCAAGCATTTATGAATTCAGTCTTAATTGCTGATAAACTAGTTTTTTAATGGTTAGTAAAAACAAGTTGAGTATTCGTACTTTAGTTAGCTATGTCTAGGCTACAATCTAATCGCGTAAATCTTGTTCTCAAATAACTCTGTTCTTATAAAGGTGAAGGGTTATTTAAGGTAACCTACAAAACTGTTATTTTTAATGATATCGTTCGATCTTTTTTAATTTTTTTGTACGAGATAAAAACTTTTTACAAACTAAATGTATGTTTAACAAGAAGCTGTTTTAATCAATTTTGTTTTATTTCGTAATACTTTATATATAGTAAAAAGTGAATGTCCGTTAAAAGTACACATATAAAGGCTGCCAGGTTCATGGAAAATGCCATTTTACTTAAATATTTTATTTTTTATCGTCTGTCACCGATGTCCAGGGAAACGTAACCGCGTTCGAGCAGCGGCTTACCATAACCTGTTTGTCTTCTTTGCTTTTATACAGAAAAAAGAACAAGATTTTATGTGTCAAGGTTATCACACGATTAAGTTGCTTACGTAAAATTTATAAAAATACTCTTTAATAATACATTTTATTTGTTCAATATTTATTAAACAATTTAATTACTTGTTTGTGATAAAAATTATAATTTCAAACGATAAACATAAAATTCTTAACTTGTGTGTAAATTTCCACTAAACTCAGTCTCATTCTATTTAATTCTAGTGTTCATAATTTTTTAATATCGTCTACCTTATGAGGACCTATCTAGGCTTTCCGATTAAAAA
Source organism: Pachliopta kotzebuea (assembly GCA_018246255.1). NCBI lineage: Eukaryota > Metazoa > Arthropoda > Insecta > Lepidoptera > Papilionidae > Pachliopta > Pachliopta kotzebuea. The sequence continues at coordinate 7,777 of DWLS01005549.1, read as the reverse complement.
AAGATCTGTTGTAACATTTTTATGTTATTAACTAAAACGTGTTAGTAATGATGGCTCCACTATAACCTTTTAAGTGTTTGGTGACCTAAGATTAATGTAGTGAAATTCCGCGCGGGTCACAGCGCGGCATCAACCCCGGTGCATCAGCAAATGATGCACTAGCAGGCACTGTGTCGTAAACGCCACACTTTCACTTCTCGGTCCGTTTGCGTTGCGTCACTGCGCTCGCGTGTCGCGCTGTACAGCGCGAGCCTCGTGTCATACAATCATGTTCGTAATGATAAATTCATACAAATTACTTTACTCTTATAAATATAATTATTACTTCCTGGTGATAATTAATAAGTGTTCTTTAAATAAACTCATTTCATCTTATCTAAGATATGTAAATTTGGCAGCGTTTCGCCTAAGAAGCTTTTATATTTCCTAACAAACTTATATGTCAAGGACACGTTTTAAATATATCTATTTTTAATGATGTAGGTAATTTTATATTTTATAAACGATTTATAATGTTTTAGACTACTCTAAACTAACCAAAAAAATGCAATTTTTGAAGCTATCTTTAAAGATAAAAGAAGGCAGGAATTCAGGCCTAGGTGGATTTAGGACAAAGCATTTCGTTTCATTCTTTCTAAGATGAACATTGAAGGGAAAAAAAATCTATTGACTAGCTTCACTCAATCAGTTTTACCTATTGCTCAACAGATAACGAGAACTCTTGCGTGTAAATATCTTGTGTCGATGATTATACAACAACGTGTGTTCTTATGTAAGAAAAAATCTGGCTCCGCACATAGCCAGCAGCAAAATAATACGTAGCCTGTTTCTTCATCGGCCTATTGGGCTTTCACTAAATATGCCGATTCAGTATATTCATGTTGTACTTGTATGAAAACAAAAAACATATGTATTTCAATACAACATATTATACTCATACTTACGCAGTTTTTTAACGACCAAGTTTCAGTAATGGAGCGGTACTATTTCTAGTTTAAACTCAAAGTTTTTATATAAACTGCCAGAAGATCATTTTCAATATATACAGCGTATTCCCAAAAATATACGTATTGTACTTATGTATTCGTACAATTTTCTTGTCTTGTAAATTATACTTTACTACCTAAGTTATATCTAAATAAAGTATAATGTTTTGGATATATCCTGTAGTTATAGTATGTGTCTGTAACTAGTTATTATCCGTATCATTTCATTTATTTTATTTGATGTATGATGACATTGAAACTATTGGCAACATTTGCAGGTTTTTATTAGACCAATTCTCGTACTATTGTAATAATATTACTTTTTTTCTTCAGGTGCCCAATTTAAATGCCCCAACAAAGACGGCCAATACGAAGATGACAGGCAATGCGACAAGTTCTACGAATGTGTAGACGGCGTAGCCACCACCAAACTGTGCCCTGACGGTCTCGTCTTCGACCCTACCATCAGGAAGATCAACAAATGCGACCAACCATTCAACGTCGACTGCGGAGACAGGACCGAGCTGCGTAAGTGTTATTTTGTTTCTATGTAAAATAAAACCATTATTATAAAACATTTTAAAGTGAAACTCCTTTGGAGACGGTATTAATTCGATTTGATGAAACGAAAAAAAGACAAACGAAAATGTATTTATAGAATATAAACACTGTGAAAGAATGAAATAAAACGCGTTTCTATGTACATCCTTTATTCCTCGTCTCCTCCTTTTGCTATCGTTCGCAGCCTCCCTACTATTCTACTGCCCTCTATGGACCCGTACACAGTCTTTACTGCTAATACTACCGTCTGAATATATGAGGAAAAATATATAGAACAGTGAGAGGTAGACAAATAATAGATCGAAACTTATCTATCATTATAAAATTGTTACTGTGTGCTTCAGTTTATCTTCGTTTTTTTCATTTATTCCTGCTTCAATGAAAAAAGTCTATCAATAGCTCTCTCTCTGTTTACCATTATCATAGTGTACATTCTCCTACAAAACAACCAGAATATAGTTTTATTTCTACCACAAGCGAACTCAGTTTCAGTTTTTTAATTTAAGTTAATCGCTATTTATGTTAATGGAATCCTTAATAAATTATTTTAATGAAACAATAGTTTTTCTCATTTAAAAAAAAAATCTCTCTTAAATTAAATTAAATCTCTGGTCTATAATTCCAACCTCAAAATTATTTAAATGATTTTAAATATCTATGTTAAGGACGATATGTAAGTCGTTATAGGAACACCGTGAAGTGAAGGTTTGACCGCCTAGGTCACACATAATGACTTTCTAGATCATACGGCCATGCCTAACTATTCATCTGTCCTTATATGTACGTCTACTAGATTACAATATAAACACGTAAAACATGAACTTTGCAATCGCTTAGACTATATTTTCATAAAAGTTAAATTGTTTGTAAATAGATTTTTAATTGAATGAAATTTTAATCTGTTGTTACGGATTTTTTTTATCGTAGTTATTGATAGTATCAGGTACAAATTTTTATAAACCTAGTTTAAGGAGTAGCCAGTAAAATAATTTTGTATATGTATCATGTTTGAATAAAGACATTTATATTTATTGTAATCGGGTGAAGATAATCTTTGGAGTAGGTATTGTTAACCTTTACTTATTATGGAAAGCGTTGTCCAAAGATCGTGATGTGTGTTTAAATGTCAATATGTTTTATCCAACGTTTAGTGTTATACTTATTTTATAGAAATTTTATACGTACCGTGTAATGAGACGTGAAAGGAATTCAATACCAAATAACGCAACCTGCGAAGCCAAGGCGAATGGGTTGGCAAAGGAACAATTTAAAATAGCGTTACTTATTTAGTTACTTTACCGAGAGAGAGATTTTTGTACACTTCCTTGTCTTTGATATAATCGATTCTATGTAGAGTTACACGTACTCGAGTTCGGAATGCAGCGGTTTACGGTCCTCAAGGATTTCGATAATGAATTCCATATCTACAATGAAAGTCTTGTCCTACAAAATCTGATGCAACATATTGGTTTCATAAATGATTCGGTTTCAAAAGTTGTTTTTTGGTTGGCTCACATTGGCATTTTTTGCAATAATATTGAATGCGTAACACGGCGTTGGCACAAAATTATGTTTAAGAATTGTTTACCGAATGACGCAACAATGTTCTAGGTAACAACTTCGATATATATTATTTTTATTATTAAATGCAATTTCTGTTACATTAATAAGTTTATAAAAGCAGTATAGTTCGTTTCTTATTATTTATTTTAAAATTACAGACAGAACAGTTTGTAGCGAAGAACACAGGAAATAATTTACCATAAATCACAGTGTTTTAATACTTGCATGAAACAATTTATTTCTTGAATTTAGGATAAAAAATATAATAATTACTATTTTTCTTGCAGAACCCCCCAAGCCCAACAACTTGTGCCCACGCCGCAACGGTTTCTTCGCTCACCCTGACGCCTCCATTTGCAACATATTCTTCAATTGTATTGAAGGTGACGCCACTGAAGTCAAATGTACTGCCGGTCTTCATTTCGATGAATACTCTGGCACCTGCGTTTGGCCTGATTCTGCTGGCAGACAGGGATGTCAAGTTCAAGAGAGTAAGTATTCTGATTCGGTATTTGTAATTGGTGCAACTACCCACTGTTCTTTTATTATTAATCATCTTTTTCATCAATATACTGTTTAACATAAATGGACATAGCGTAAATAGTAAAGTAATCTTTTATAATATTTTTATAGACACTCCACAGATTGCTATATATGATCAATTTGTCTTATTCAATGCTATAATTATACAAATAACCCTACACGAATATAATTTTAATAGTTAATCGTCTAGATAGGTGGTGACGACATACTAAATAAGATAGATATAATAGATTATTTTATATAACAATAAATACATTTAAAGTGCACCACTGGTGATTCTAAAACTTACTTTTTATAAGGAACATGTTATTTTAATAGTAATATTTCACATTTCTTTAGAAAAAACCAAGGACGGCTTTGAGTGCCCCAAGGAACAACAAGTTGACGCCCAAGGTTTGGCTATCGCTCACCCCAAGTTCCCCCACCCGAATGACTGCCAACGTTTCTACGTTTGTCTTAACGGAATCGAACCCCGTGACCTTGGCTGCCAGGTCGGAGAGGTCTACAACGAGGATTCACAGAAATGTGACGCCCCTGAAAATGTTCGTGGATGGTGAGTGGAATTTTACAAATTATATCAATGACCTTTTAAGAACATTTGAGTGCTTCCTTACTTTATTTCAGTAAAAGTTTAATATCAAATGATTAATAAAAGTATAATTTTTTATTAGAAAATATTTTTTAAAAAGTAAATTTATTTTTTCAGCGAGGATTGGTACAAGGACTCCGAAGACGTTGCCCCTGGACCTAAAGCGAGGTCTTAAATATAGTGATACTAATAATTTAGTTACATCTAAGACTTGATAAGTTAATATACTGTAAGAATAATATTTTGTGTTTTTCTTCACTATTTCCCTGACCATAGTCATTTTAGTTTACCTGTTGTTCTAATTCTGAAGACTATTTTTTGTAATTAGCTGTAGTTCATTAACCCCGCAACTTTCATGAATAAAAATATGTCAAAGATAAATAAAGGCAACAAGTAAACTTACCTTCATTTCTTACTTTCATGAATATTATTTTTTTCATAAATTATATTAAAATAAAGATGTACATCTTATTCAACTTTCATTACTACTTTTTTCTCCGGAAATAGAAGATAAATCAAAATACTTTCTAGTTTCACACTATAGGGAATAGCATTTATTTTGCATAATAGCAATGGCGTACAAAATTCTATTTCAATTCTTAATTATAATGAAATATAGGAAATCAAATAAAGTAAATAAATGAATAATAATAAAATTATATATATTTGTTATTGGACATTTTGTTTAATTTTACCTGTTCAAGCTAGTCAAAAGAGCATAATATACCAAAAGTTGTGAATAATTTTTTATATTAAATAAAATATTCCTTTCACTACTTCCTCATTCATAACCAATATACATACGTGGAACTTCTGCGAGGTCTTCAGTAGTGATAAATTAATTATCAAAAATACCGGTTCACAAACAGTAACTATATGCATTTTTTTAATAATAGGTCGTAAGTTAGCATTTAGGCAAATTATTATCAATGCCGGCAGCTTTCTAAAGAAATATTTTTTTTTTAACGAAGTAACGCAACAAGAACAAGACAAGAACACGGCGTACTTACAAGCCGAACACAATAATGTTTCCACATTAGTGCTCCGGGACAGTAATAAATGACGGTCCTACTTAACTGTCTATGGATACAGTAACTTACCACATGTTACAAACTGGAATAAATTGCTTATTGTTCTCATGTTAAAATGTTATTAATAGTGTCTGAAGAAATATCAATACAAAGAGTTATTAATGGGTTCATAAGTCCATGGATATCGTTAAATTGGATAATTAAATGAAACTGCAAAAAAAACAATTATTCTATGATACTTTGCGTAAATTACAGCATGAACCTTATTCCATTTTCCACCTCCGTTAAAAACCTCGGACTCCTAATAGATTCTTTGATGATTTAGACCACACAGATTATTATATATTGTGATTGTGTGAATATAGTGACTTCAGCTATTATCTTCTTTATGATCCTTGTATCGCTTCTTTTTTTATTCGACGAGAAGACGAACCCATCAAGGCGTTTACCTGATAATAAGTGTTACGCTTGCCCATAACAACGTGGCGCTGATTAAGATGGTATCCACAGCAACACATTGCGTTTGTCGTCAAGAGACATGAGGTGTTCAGTCCACGCCAATAATTTTACTAGCATACAGAGCACCCTTGAAACCGGAACACAGTGATATTTGCATATTACTATTTGGCGGCGGCAATGGGAGCTGCAGTGGTATCTATATACATATTTTTAGACTTCGACAGTCTCTGGCATAACTTAATTTTTTTCCTGTGCGTCAAAGTAAAGAGTATGCTGGTGCAATCGTAAATAATAGACTATGCAGATGTGTGTTACTCCTCCATGAACAAGGAACATCTTAAAAAGCTAGAACGCTCTTTCAACAATAGTATAAAATATTTTTAGACTTCGTAAATCTGACCAAATCTATAAATACCTCGCCCGCCTTAAATGACCCACTCTCATAAAAGGCGTAATTCCAGAATTTTACTTATTCTTCTCTCAATTTTAAATCATTCAACAACTCCTTTGTACCTTAGAGAATATCTTCAACTCCTTTTCTAAACTTATGTCAGGGGCCTCTGCTCAACTATTATTTTAAAATTAGTATTCTGCAACATTATACTGGCTTCGTCAGCAAGTCCTTTTTACAGTCTAATCAGCACGACTCTTAATCTCGTTTTCCGATGATATTAGATGAGTTACAAACAAAAAGTCTTTAAGGGAACGGTGAGGAGATTTTATTGGATACTAAGAATAGTACAACATATGTATGAATTTAATTATGTACATATTAATTAATAATTTTTATATTTATTATGTAATATCTGTATTATTTATTTATTAATAAGTATGTACATGAAAAAAAATATTCTACCTACCTATCTACCCTGTAGCTCCCCGCGTATTAGGTTGACTGAGAAAGAATGACCATTGTCGTTAAGGCCGTCTATTGTAGCCTAATTATATAATTTTTATTATTTTTGTCATCAAATTATCCCTGATTAATATGCATATATACATGATGAGAAAAAATACCCTAGCTATTGCTTAAATCACTTTTGGAAGAGGTTACGCAACTCTCCATAATAATATCGGATTGTGAATCGTCTCTGTAACTTATTTACATAGGTATATTAAAATAAATAATGTGTTAATTATTAAAAACATAGAAAAAATTAATAAACAAAGCCACAGATAACATCAAATTAATAGCATTATTTTATACAATCGATGATTTATATAGATAATTTTATTTTCCTAAATTCAATTTACTTAGACTGCTTATAATGCGTAGACGTACGTAATTCGGTGAAAGGAAGTGTTTGTACATGTACACAATACGAAATTAAACAATGCCTCGAACACAAATACTGAATGATTTCTAAGTAGAGATAGAACATTCTTTAAAGCGCCTTTAATTGTATGTGTATATAAATAAATATTATTTTCAAAATAAAGAGAATAATGTATACAATTCGTCTTTAATATCTAGTATAACAAACCGGAAACTTAAACAAATAAAAGAGTAAAGCGTCGTTTATGAGAACCGTTTCAGTGATCATCATACTAAATTTGTATAAAAAGTTTTATGAATTTTTGACTTCAATAATATAATGAAATATAATAGTAATAGTTCAATTTAAATAATATGGTACCTTGTAACAATTTAAGTAAATTTGTCCTTAAAAACGACATAAAAAGTTGCTGCATCAATATTGTCTTTACAAAGAAAGCTTTAATGCACATGCATACATAGCGATTCTCTGAATCAAACAAAGGTTTTATACAAATCAAATTACTCTCCTCTTCTATTATCGTTATAGTGAATATGAATCACTCATTATGCAATTCACGTGACGGAATACTGGTTAAAGGCGCGTGCTGTTTAAGTTCAACCAAATGTTCTCAACTTAATTCATATAACAATAAAGTTATTATAAAACAAATCTTACGACCATTAAAAACACTACTTACATATAATATCTATAGTTCCATATTTAGGTATTTTGGAAAGGAACTCTACGAATTAAGCTCTCCTTTGTACATATATTTCAAGAAATCAT